>PNEQ01044312.1:0-39273 GCA_003012365.1 Medauroidea extradentata | reverse complement strand
ATTAATTTCTTTCTTCACTATTCTTAATATTTTGTCTCTTAATATAATTAAAAATGGTAATTTTTCAAAACTATTCATACCATTTTATTATTTGAGTAGTTTGACACATGATCAGTGTTGTAGTAAGTAGGGTAGTGTTTAAGAGGGTAATTGCTTTTACAGCCACAATATCCTTTAACCCTATCTAAAAACGCTACAATATAACAGAGGCTTTTTTATATTTTTATTCGTGTTGACATTTCATATATCGTTTGTGATAATGGGTACGATTTTGGAAGCAGCATGACGTGTCAAATATGACAATGCGAAACACCCACAAAGTAAAAAAAAATAATATCTTAAAGAAATGAAAGCACTTATTGTTATTTTGATTGAAGCTGATAAATTACACAGTAATCAAAGCAGCGTGGCTTAACTATAAACTTATAATCCAGCATTTTTCAACAATTATTTCAGCAGTCACGCACATAACTAGATTTTAGTGACTATGTTCTTCTTTTATTAGCTTTGACTATTCTTCAACGAGGAGAGCTCGCATTGAATTGACAATGATAAGGTATAAGTTACAAGAAATCATTTACATAATTGTGTCATGCACATGCTTGTTATTTCATGCGCATGAAAATCTGACTTGCAGGAGAGCTGTCCATTCTGGGTTTACATGAACTCAAAATCTGATATTCAAGACATAAGATCCGGATTTATGCAGACAAAAAACCCGCTACAATACGCAACCTCCACGTATACACTAAAATTGTAAACAGACAAATGTCACTGAAGCAGTCAACTACAGTGGTTATATGGACCGTGTACGTTCTTGTAGAGATATAACTGACAATTTTTTTTTATTTCCGTACCAGTAGCACAAGCATTGTTGAAAAATAACCAACTTTTCTTAATACACTCAAAGATAATAACATAAATTTCGTCATATTCTATACGAGAAGAAAAACATCACTTTTTACCTCACAGGTGATACAACTCCCACGTTGCAAGGAAAAATTAATTTGTTATCCTTATTTTAAGCAACAACATGGTTAACGTTAAACCGTAAATAGCTGTCCACAGCAATAATACAAAAGGGGAAGCACATGCAGTTATATGACAACTCAAGCATACTGTCTTTGCACGACAAAACGTCGACCATTCCACCTCTTCTTAAAAATTTTGACCGCTGTAATCCTCATTGCGTACATTGTATTACCTTACAAGTTTCCTGAATGGTAGCAAACCAATCCTGAAAAAAGACATCTGTTTTACAGAAACTGTTTCTGGAACTGTCATATGCCTACACTGATATGCCGCAAACTCTAAATGCAATGCCTATTATGTGAGTAGAAGTATAGAACAGAGGTCCGTCTGAAACATGTCCACGACAATCATCACAGATGTTATCAAGAAATAGATGTGCTTTATGTCCAAAAACGGAAGACTGGAAAACACCGTTGGCTGGTTGCATAAGAAACCAGTTTGTAACTTACGTACAGTTTAAATCATTGTAGTTGTGTGTTTACAGTGGTCATAGTAAAATATTCCAGTGTTGCAGATTTTCGTACGATTTGTTATTGTATGCTACTTTGGTATTGCATGCTGCTAAATGTTAGTTATTAAATTTTATGAATTCACTTCATTAACTAACATATAAGAAACCACTTTCTACAACATTTTAATTCTTGGATACCTACTTTTCTCTGTGGAATTGTATCTTCGAGTGTTATGTATTAATCTTTATACTAGCCAGCCTTCGTCGTAAGCGCCCTTGCATGAACTGCGTCGTGGACAGAGCAGATGGGTTTACTGTCACGGTGATGAATTTTTTAGCAACTTTTTTTTTTTTTTAATCAAGTAACGTCGAACTTCTCCAAATCCATGACGCGGGAGTCGTCGGTTGTAATAAATTTTCTTCAAATGCGGGCCACTGTTGACGGATTCTTGTAGTAGGTATGTGGGGCTGCAGACTTGTTGTAGTTGTTCCGATAATTTTCAATTTTTAGAAGTGCCTGGCTGCACTCTTGCTGCAAACATGGGGACTCTTCCAGTGCTAGCGGTGTGCCAATCCAACAGCAACCTTTGTCAACTGCGTGTGTGTAGTTCATCGTTATTGTCGTCGCATAAGTGAACCGGTCTCTCCAGAGCGGAGAGGCGCGGTTGCCGAGGGGTCAGACCTCTCGCCTCCCACCTAGGCGATCCGGGTCGGTCCCAGGATTTTCGCATGTGGGAATCGTGCCGGACGATGCCGCTGGTTGGCAGGTTTTCTCGGGGATCTCCCGGTGCTGCTCCATACTCACATCTATCACCCCTCAAAAGCGCTAAAGACCTAGATGTTGAGCGCTGACCAAAACCTCTTCACTCATTCACTCTCCAGAGCGTCTGTCTGTGTTTCCTACATATTTGTCCCTTCAGGCGCACGCCTTCCGGCCGTGTTTCTGCGAGCTAGGCACGACGCCAAGGGCGATGTTGACCGGCTTTTCTAGTGCGGTATCGCCTCTACCACAAAGACACTGAAACGGCGTGCTGTAGTATCGTAAATCACTCGACTGAATGACACTTTCAGTGCCTTTTTACTGGTGCAAAGTTTTAAGCAATGTCCATTGCATGGTACTAGACTAGTTGAACACGAACCCCGTGAGTAGTTTTGAAATGTAACAGGTTGAAAAAAAAAACGATTTTATGTGGCATTTTGAGGGTCTCAGAAATTACCTTTCAGATCGACGTGATGCTTAGAAACTACTTTTCTGTCATCGTTTGAAGTGTATTTACTTTTCGTACATTGACACAGTATAGACAAATGGAATAGTTTTGTTTTAAAAAACTCATTCACGAACACACTGCAACGCATTTTAAACGCGTGATAGACGGCGCCGAAGAAAGAGTGTTAAATAATTTTATTACATTTCCAGTTTTTGAACCAACTACATGTATCCATTTATTCAAACTGTATTATTAACATTTTCTGTTCGACAAAGCATAACATTATATTCCTAGTAAACTGCTTGACATAAAAATAATGGAATATTTGATTAATTTGTCGTGCAGAATCATTGCAAGAATTATAAGTTAACTTTGCTTGAAAAATTAATGATGTTTTACCTAATTATTTATGCCAACCAGTTTACCAGCAATATATCTTATGCTTTGTTGAAGGGAAAATTTTTATTATAAAATTTGAATAAATGTTATAGTTCGAAATCTGAAAATAAAATAAAACTGTCTATTACTCCTCCTTAATGGAGCTATGCAGCCAATTTTTATGTGACGTTTTTAATTCTCAAAGCTCTGAGAAACACGGCCCCGAAGAAAGTAGGTCCAACCTCATCTACATAATATGTCTGTGACACACATTCTTAAAGATATTAAAGACATTAACTTATTGAAAGACAAAATGGCCGGAGTTACTTCGGCAATATGGCATCACACAACATTCAGTAAATTTACAAGCAAACTGAAGCATCATTTTCTCGACGTGGAAGGGCAATATCTCACAGCGACTATGACCTCTGAGATCGTCGACTAGACGCACGAAATACCGTGCTGGGCTTAAAAGGATGCGATAATGCTTTGTGAGACGTGCTAAGACCGGTCTTGTTATTTATAAGGGGGGAGGGGGACAAACGTGGTGCTGCAAATATGGCCGCCCCACTGTCGGAACGCTGAGGGGTTAAATTATTAGGTAAGGGTGTTGGGGTTATTGGCCGGGAGCGCTTACTGCGCGCTTGACCAGCCCGTTTGACAGGCGTTTCCGAGACGCTTCAAGCGGGCCGTGATGCAACGTGTTATAGGCTATTAGCCTGGTCGAAATTAGACCATTGTCATCCGAGATAAGCTTATCTTGCCGAGAGAGTTCGAGTTAGTCGTCAATAATCCTTCTTTATTTTACATTTGAAAAGTTATTCTTTTCTCTTTTATAGGCATTGCGAGTGTCTACATTCTGTTTCACATTTTTAAAAAAATTTTTTGCTTAAAACGGATTTTACATGGTGGCGTTTCGAAATAAAAATCGGCATGTTACGGGACCGAACAAATATTGAAACCAGTTGACCTTCTGAAACTGAGCAATTCACACCAAAATAAATTGTCATGGAATATTTTACGTTATATTAGTAAAAATTCAACGAAATGCTTCTTTATTAGAAAAAAACTGACTTGCAAAACTGTATGAAAGTCCAAATATTTTTCTCAAAACAGAAAATTTTCCGTGTACTTTTTAAACATTTATTGAACTAGCCTCTGACATGACACTAAAATGTGAATAGTTTCATTCCAGTTAGTCAGTTGTTTTTCGTTATTTGACGTCTCCTTAAGGGTGTTCACATGGCAAAAATTAATAGTTTTATATTTGTACGACAAGGTGATTATTTCGTAGACGTTACTTCTTGTGGTTTCATTTTCCACCGATAGAAATGTTTAAGATCTTATAGCCTTCACATAGCAGCACATCAGAGTCAGAATTTGTACGTTACGGGAACATAAGGATAAACACTAAACTTGGATATTACTGGTTATATTCTAAAATATTTAAAACATACAACTTAGTTCTTTTTTTTTTTTTTTTTTTTAATTGCCATAATCGTCACCGTTTCAGATTTTTCTTAAGTGCAAAAGAATATCATTTATTTTTAAATCTTGTAGCATATAGCTCATAACATCTAATTTGAGTGTAAAGTATTTCAGTTTAGTAAGTCAATTGTTTTTTGTTATTCCTATGTTACCGTAACATGAAAATTCTGACTGACATGCTGCAATGGAAAGACTATGAGCTAAAAAAATTTACAAGTGGAATATGTAGTCTGAAATAACGTCTGTAAAATGAAAACTATAACACGCAAACATAAAATTATGCATTTTTGCCGCATGGACGCCTTTAAAGAGAAAATTGTGACTGTGGCGCAAACAATCTAAAACTGTTATGCAAGAGGGAAATGCAGAAACATGCAATCTCACCATAAGCGCTATCATGCATAAATATAAAACTACGAGCACTGTTTTTTAGAAAAGCAAAGTGAAGACGAAGTTAATTCGCGTGAGTCTGCTACGACGAAGCTGTGTCTCACAATACGAGCAAAAATAATACATACATACTTTCATACGTACACACACATACACATACACGCGCGCACGCGTGCACACACACACACACACACACATACACACACACACACACACACACACATATATATATATATATATACATAAACAAATTTAACATATTTATCTTTCATTTTATTTCATTTTATGTAGAAATAGTTTTATAAGGATATTTTGTACCTGAACGAAGAAGCATTAAATTGATTACTAATATTACTGTGATGCTGATTTTCACAGAAATCGCTAAATAACTCTCGAGGTTTGACTACAAACTATGGTGTACCCACAAAACATAAAGGTTTTATTGTCACAACAAAGTGTACCTAGGTGTACTTTTAAACAAATTATATGTAAATTAAGTTCGGTTACAAAATATTTTATAGTGAAACGTAAGAACGTTGCCAAATACACTTAATCGTTTATTGGGTCAACGAAACCAGATGTGTTGCTTTTAGTATTTCGATCTAGTAACAAAATATTTCGTTAGCTCAAATAAATATTTGATTTGTAATATTTACAATATGATTTGGCGAAAATTAACTTTTTTTTATAGAAACACGATTTTCGCGTGCTGGAGATGCCAGATCTAAAAGAGGAGACGCTATTCTTTACGTGACTACCAACACTTTAGAAACGCAGCTGATTTATTATCAGTAGTATTTCGAGCATCGACACACTACAACTAAGTGTTTGGCAAACAATGGGTACAATATCTTGTCAAAAATGTAAATTAAACGAATATTTAGAAGTGTCGACTTAGAGCAACAACATGAAGGAACAGGCAAATGTCAAAACCTACACTTCTATTATCAAAATTTTGTAACTATAGTTCAATGACACATCATACCTGTACTACTACAGTTAATTTACAAAACTTAACAACCCATGCTATTCCACATCAGATACAGTCAATGTCCAATAACAAGGCCACTATGATGCATACGACTAAACAATGGTCGGAAAATAGAACCGATTTTTCACGGAATGTAATCTCAAAAATCCAGTAGTGTACTTGAAAAATAATGTGAGGTTTAAGCGAGGCTATACGGTATGCTGGGCAATGATGTTATTAGATGATTCATCTTTAGACTAAAATTATACTTTTGTAGGAAGTTGATGGAGAGTTTGTTGAAAGTTATGCGGGGTTAAAAATGTTTTTGGCCCACTCTGCGGTTGGAAGATTAAGGGATATCTGAGGACACGTCTGTATGCAGATAAGTTCTACCCTAGACGCAAACTATTATTTGCAGAACACTCTAGTAATACTTTCGAACGGACGAATTATATCACTGCACTTTTAGACAATGCCGAAATCTCTGGATTGATTATCATACGAATACTTTTAAAGTATCAGTTGCTATGGGCAGAGTGACTATCAGCTAATTTGTCTGATTTTCGTCTTCAACATTTGAAATTCGATTAATCTACGTTCAAGAAAATATCGCCATTTTGACTGAAACATCTAGGATCACGTGTTGGCAATACTGCTTGTGTCGGTGTACTTAATACCACTCATATATACTATCCAGTTCAGTTATGACCACCAGTCCTTCTTAAACATGCAAAACAATACAGGTAATAATTTACACCAAATGAAAAATAAGCATGGTAGAAAAAACTACTTGGGGCAAAAGGGAACCGGTAAGTATTGAATAGTGATCGTTATAAATCCACTGAGGAGGATATTGAACCCCACGGGAACCATACTTCTGTCTTTTAAGAGACAGAACAAAATAAAAGAAAAATTCAATAAAAGATTAGCAAGGTCTTGGCACACAACATTATCAATAACTGAATTCCTGTACCTGAGGGATTTTCGGATTAAAATCAGTGTTTACCACATTTACCACCTCCACCTGTAAAATTATTACCTGAACTAGAGTACACAAATGTATTACATAACAAAGAAATTATATATTCTCCATAACGAACCTTATTCTGTGTTAGCAGAAACAGAGAAAAATTGTTATGAAATAAAACATTCGATCGAAAAATATGTAGGCAGATGTTATACTACGCACCTTAAAGCCTACAATTTTCCTCAGTTGCACCCGTGTTACTGAGAGGACAAAATACCCACCGTAGTAGGAAAGCTAAACATTGATATAAAGATATTATATTAATGTAGGAAAATGACAAGTGTAATATTTGCCCGTAATAATATATGAGGTTGTATGCATGGGTTCAGAGCTAAGACTATACAGATTCTGTAGAAATTGGTTGTCATTTTAGTGCATTATTTTGTTTTTGTTTTTTTCAAGGCATATGTATTAATGTTGATTGCCATAAGCAAGTACGTATGTACGGGTCATTATGAGTTGTCATTGTCTTGCGCCATACATTGAAAGAATCTGTCCTTATTGAGAATGAAGTAAGTGTTTTGTTGCCTGTTACTATCACATTTTGCGCTACTAATTTTATTATTTTTATACTGTAGTTTATGCCTGTCCTGCAGATAAAATCTTTGAATATTATGTCATAAAATACCTGTATGGGTATGTACATAAAATCTTTGAAAACTATGTCATAAAATACCTGCATGGGTATGTATGAAATAAACAGTATTGGAAACATAAGTGCTTGCCATCCATGGGTTCTGGAATATTGTTCATCAGTTTCTGTCATGGGTTTCTACATACAGGAACGAATAGAAGAAACAAGTAAATATTAGCAGCTAAGATCACACTCGATCAAGTCACGTTATATGATCACACAGATACACAAGTTATACTTAACAACGCCCCTCTTTTTGCGTCGGGGGTTAAAAAAAAGCATATGCGAGAGGAAAGAAGAGGATAGTGTAGAGGACAGCTTAAATGTCTCGTCATTCAATCTATTCGTCATCGTTGCTGTCTTCAACTCCATGCCATACAATTTGTCACTCACAGTCATCTGTAAATAAATATAAATCCATCTTAAAGTTGTTTTAAGTTTGTCTAGTAATAACTTGTTTCAGTGGTAAGTTTCTGTCCAGATCTGTTGTCTAATATATACCAACGTTTTCGTATTTAATATCGGTGATAACGTGTTTGAAAATTGTAAATAAATATTTTGTTCAATATAAAACGAAATGTTATCACCGATATTAAATACGAAAACGTTGGTATATATTATACAACAGATCTGGACAGAAACTTACGTACCACTGATACAAGTTATTACTAGACAAAAGTTTTTACATTTATTTCTCACTCATTATAAAGACAGGAACAATTATACCATACTCCAAACAAACCGACGTGTTCTTAAAGCAATAGCACCAAAGTACAGCGTAGTTTATTCAATTTTGTGTGTTGTGGTGGTATCCTGAGATGTATTTATAACATGTGAGTCACTTTTACCGACTGGTCGGCAGACACAAATTTTCTTTAGTATTAACAAATCGCATAAAAGTTACACATTTGATGCAAACTTGACTCCATAAGGTTCATATAAGTATGTAAACAATACAATATTATTTCTTATAAGTATACATAAGGTGGATGATAATATTTCAAAAAATTGTTGTGGTATTGTTACGTTTATTATCAGCAATAACTGGCATACATAATATAGTTATTATACAAGAGAACGAGTTACAATATTATATATATATATATATATATATATGAAATTTACATTGTTCTAATATCAAACAGCTGCCCAAAGTCAACAATTCTTCACTCAGCATATATCTGTTACATGCAAAACAGATGTTCAAACTTGTACAATTTAACCCTAAAATACAACATGTATTTATATATGAATATAAGATTGTAAAATATATCTTGATTTAAATTATCTATTTTTAACGTGGAGGATACCTTGTACAATACAACATACAAGAGCCAAATTCCAAACTACCAAGTATCATTTTAGCTATCTAAATTGTGTCAGTTCAGAATTTAATGTGTTTAATGTTATCGTTGACACTCGAAATTGAAAGAGCGGTTTACTTATACAAGTTAGCAGTGTTTCCAGTATGATAATTTGGAGCTCTGTAGCCTGAAGTTAGCGATAAATTAGCGTACGTATTACCGTATTGGTGGACACACTGAGCAATCAGCAGGTAGTAGTCACATAGTCGACGCAACATAAAGTATATTTTGGACTGGCAACTTGTAAATTGCAAGTTGCTGCTACCCAATCTGATCTCTTTTCAATTGCGCCGAATTTTCGCTTTTTTATCGTACAAAAGTTCGAAAACCTCAAAAACAAAGGAAACAATTTTGCATAATACATAAATACTCCACTTATTTGCCTTTTAGGTGTTTTTGCTGACTTATATTGTTTAAATTATTTCACATTGAAATCCGCTCATAAAATACAGACTTAAACCTGAAATGAAAACAGCCTGAAGTTGAATGTGCTCTTAAAATATTTGCATTTTACACTTTTTGAAAATAATTGATGTCTAAAATAAAGAATTGTTACGCAGTTTTTGTTTTACTTGGTTTTCCTGAAATAATTAATTTTTTTAAAAGTTAAAACAGTTGTATTTGCACTAATACTCAGTCGATTAATATTTGCAAACAATACATTGCTGCATACACGATGTAAAGTACCGAATATTGGTTATAATTGTTTATATTGTGGTTTTATATAACGCTAGTACGCGCAAAATTTTTACATCAAAAATAAGCTTTACGCATTCATGTAATAAAAAGCATTTTTACAAAAAAAGAAAAAATACGTCCGTAAAACATACACAAGAAGGTTTTTTTTTAAATACCACCGTAGACTTTCATGCAATCATAAGCTCTTGTGTCAATTTTGAGCGTTAATTTAAAATTTATTTGTGCTACTAGTGTTGTTACTGACATCTTAGTCAGTTCTTCTCAAATAGTAATCTTCATTGCAAATCAGTAGTGAAACTCACAACAGCTACATTTCTTGCCTTCATAAGCACAACAAGTAACGACTTTACAGCATATACCATATACAAGTACAACAAATAAGACATGAATTGTGTACACATTTAAATAGACTATAGCATTTATGTGCCTATAATATTAGCAACTCTAGCATGAAAAACGGCTGTGTAGATGTTCTTTCACAGAAACTCCACATTCATGAAATTATCCAATACAACCTCGTTTATATCGATGATACCATAATAGTTTCAAAATAACATTTTAAATCTTGTGGCACACTTAATGAAGATATAAAACACAACTTAATTTAAATCATTTCTTTATGGTAGAAATTGTAAAATATTATTGTAGTGAACAAGTTATTATGTATCAGACACAGATCACCTACCAAAGAGTAAAGGAACATTACATTTAATCTGAAATTTACTAAAATATAACACAAAACCTGCTTATAATTGATTGAAACTTTTCTTCAAGTTGTAGAGCTAACGAAACATGAAATAATATAAAACAGTAAAACCAAAGATATTAAAAAATACTTGGGCGCATGTAAACATAATGTTTGCTATATTAGAAATGCGTTAAAATGGAATGAAATATATAGTATACGAGTTTGCGTAAGACAACGTAGGCTCTACAAAATAAAATATAACATTCTAGTACTTGTAAACATATATTGTGCTCAAATTCAACTAACCCTTTTTTTTAAATGTCTACATTAATTAACGCCATATTAAATAAAAACATCGCTAATTGGGACGTGTTTAAGTGACCAAGTCATCCATTTACCGAAATTGCACTACTAACACCATGTAAGTTGCCAGGTACCCTAATAGAGTGAAGAAGGTGCAACGATCCAAAGAGAAGAAGCCCCAGGCGCTGAAAACAACTGGACTTTGAAACAATTGTTGGGGAAAAATCTGCAGTTCCTTTATGGCTGTTGGACTGAGTGTTTCCTTGAGACTTCAATTCTGTAGCAGAGAAATTGTCTTCGTTATTTTATCGACTAATCGTTCTGGCAGGAAAGTGGTCATTATGATGACTGAGAATGAACTAATACGCCAAAGATTCATAACTACGGGATGTATCATTATTCTAGTTTGCGTGGTTTCCAACACCATGATGATTGTAAGTCTTGAGTACAAAGTGACAAAACTAATATTCGGTATTAAAGCAACCAACGTTGGAAAGTCGAAAGTGGAGTCCACCATATGCATTGTCTCCTGCGAGTAGAAGAATATAACTCTCAAATTTGTCAGGGCAGAGTCTTCCCAGTCTGAGGACTGGGTTCTGCACAATGTGGTTCTATGTGCTGGGTGAACTACAACACGACTGGATGTTACAGTTAATATATTTTTACCAACGAGGCTGATCAAAGGTCTAAATAATGGTCTTCCATGTAAGAGTTCCCTCGTGAATATACATTGATCGTGAAGGTCTTTTATTTCTCTGTTAATGAAATCTGTCACCTTGCCAAGTAGTAATACAATGTCCAGATACAACCAAATCCCCATTGTAACGACCAAATCGTAAAAAATTGCAAGTATATACCAGAAAGTACTTCTTTTTAAATCAAAGAAGAAGAACACAGATTATCTACAACTCAAAGACATTGCAGTGCCAAAAAACTGACTCCAAAGAAATATTCTAACACCTTTATAGCTCACCCAGCACGAATTAAGAAGCACGTCATCCATGTGACATACTCTTGTGATGATAACAGCCAGTCGAGGACTAGCACACGAGCAGATGGTAGATATCGACCACGATAGGCATAAGACAACAGCAAAATTACTGACAATCTTGCCAAAAAAATTGTCTTCGGTTTGTGTGCTTATATAATTGTTTTGAAGTAAAAATGCTACGAGTATTATTACGTAAATTACATATTGAATAAGTCCACATGTAGATGATCGGTAAAGGTGAATGTCTTTGTCTTACGTTCGTTTGATAGGTGCAATGCCTTAAAGCTTTAGAACTTCGAACAACGGTCTTACAGCTGAGCATAGGCCCTATGTTGTTAGGGTTGACGAATATATTCCCCACGATGTATCTTTATAATATGCCGGCGCACTGTGCAAGGTTCTGTAATACACTGACAACTTTTAATGATTTAAACAGGATCACGTTTTCTTTAAGTGTTTCAGTAAACTCACAACTACTTACAGATATTACATATGTGTCTAGAATACGTCTATGTAGGCGAAAGTAATATGATAGAGTACGAGATACATTCTCGATTGTAAATGTCAAAGTCTTTACATAAATTATTGACCTGAATGGAGTAGCAATTATTACGATGAGAATATCTACATAGAACATTAGTCGTAGTTCTTTGCATTATTTTCCCAGTAATATCTTATTGATATTATTCATTTTAGTAATACAAGGGCTAGTAAATAATATACTTTTTTCCTTAATAAAATAATATGTCATAAAATTGTGGTTATTAAATATTTTGCGTCTATTACAAACATATTTCATAGTATAATCGCATCTTCTTTTGTTTTCAGAATGACTTATTATTATGGTTATACATTGTAGAATTATTTAAATGGACGGCAACTTTACTTTATTCCGTTATGCTTACTAAACCTCAAGTAAGTTAACAAAATTGAAATATGGGTCATAATTTAACAGCTTAAATGTACTTGAAAAAAATGCACATTATTTGGTGGCAAATAAATGCGAGGGGAAAAAATAATTTTTTATTACCATCTTGAGCAGTACTTTTAAATACCGAAAAATTAAAATACGACATTCTAGTAGCTGTTAACCAAAATTATTCTCAACATTCGTAAAATATACTCTTTAAAGAGACATTAAAATCTGCTTCTTGACAAAGATGCGCCGCTTAGAACGTATACAACAAAAACAATACCTCCAGTTGGAACGTATTTAACTATGTCACCAGTTTAATGACAATGTAACAACAGGATTATGCACATTTCCAATCATCTTAATAGTGAAATAAAGATTCCCCGATCCAAACAGAAAAAGGTCCATGCACTGAAAATCACTGAACTTTGAAACACGTGTTGAGAAAATATCCGCAGTTCCTTTTTGGCTGCTGGGCTAAGAGTTGTATAGGCTAAATGTTGCGGCAGGAATGTTAATTGTCAGTATGATAAGTGAGAATGAACTAATACAGAAAATACGTACAACTACGGGATGAAAAATAATTATCTTCTGTCTGGTGTTTAAGACAAGTTATTGTTGATTGTAAGACTGACATACAGAGTAGGAATATGTTGATTCGCTATCAAGGCAATCAATATCTGTAAGCCGTGAAAAGAGTCTACTAAATATATTGCCTCTTGCAGGTAGCAGAAGATAATCTATATACCGTGTCACTTACAAAGCAGTTATTTCACTGTCTGAGGACTAGGTTCTGCACAATGCAGTTCGATTTGGCGGCCGAACTGCAACATAGATACTGTTAGTTGCAAGATTTTTTAATGTCGAATCTGTTGTTAAATTAATTTTGACTGAAAAAAAAATAAATATAAAAGAAAAAATGATTGCGATAACTGTTTGAAATAGTATATTCCGTTATTTAATCAGTACAAATGCTACTATTCAATCTGTAACTTTGAAAAGTACACATTATCTTTGTCTACATCTAATAAATAGTTCAACTCCATTTCCAAAGAATGTATGCTAGTAATGATTGTCTGTTCGTATTTTGCAAATTGGAGCATATTTTTATAGACTACTGTAATATTTGCAGTAGAATGGTGTATATTATTGTAAATTGGTTGATGTAAATAGTTTAGTTTCAGTAATTCTCAATTTCGCTTTGTTCTTGACTATTAAATTATGCTGTTTAAAAAATTCTTACTATATTGCACATACACATCATCATTGAAGAATACTAAATCGAAACGCCACTGTTGAAATGATTACCTCGACTAATTGTTATTGTGTCAGCACAATATGACGGACGTCGTGGGTTGGATTACTCTATAAAATACCAACCATTAGAATTGTAGTATATGTTTTATCGCAAACTTGAAATATACGTAGAAAACAGCAACGCTCAATTTAATGTTTTGTTACACAATCTTGCACTTCTAAAATTACATTAGGCCTACTTATTAGATTAATAAAATTCTGTTATTCAAACAGTAAGTTTATTTCGCTGATGCAAACTGTAATTTGCTACAGATTCTCGATAGAGCAGTTAAACAAATTATGTCAGTGAAACATTACTTGAAAATTAAATATTCAGTTTATCAAGTTTGAAGTGTACAACTAAATACCCACTTCAATCCGTGAATAAAAAAAATGTTGCTCCTAAAATGCAAGTAGATGTACATGGAGTATAGACAACTGAGTAACAACGCTGTGACAAACAGCTGACTACAAATAAATAGTCTGACCCGTCCATAGACATCTGAAATACAAGACATAAAACATAAATTTTACAACTCTTTTATCAGGTTAAAAACATTATCTGAAATAAACAATTAAATAATGACGAATTTTAATTTGCGTATATATTTTTTGTTTACAAGCTGAAAACAATAATCAAATTACAATATTTACTGACTGACCACTGATAAAAATCTGCATTCAGTGTGCAATGTCCTGGCCCTCCTGTATCATTTTCATACGATATTTACACTTCCATCTACTCACAGTCATGGGCAAAATATGGTGTAATGTTGATAGAACTGAATCCAATTTCTATGTTAACTTACCTCTTTATTCTTTCTGTTATTGTGCACCGCAATTTTGTTTTAAATGTTAAATAACGCTGAACAATCAGAGGGGCATTTCCTGTAATAGGCAAGCCTAGTACTAGAATATTTGTAATAGTTTAATTTTTTTTGTCAGAGTAATGGGTATATCATATCCATGTTTAACTTACTTAATGCCCCAAATGTATGCGTGTGTTTGTTCAAAACCACCTAAGTTATTAGTTCATTAACACAAATTTAATTTATTAGTTCAATTGTAGGCTTAAATTTTTTTATTTCTATATATATATATATATATATATATATATATATATATATATATATATATATATATATATATATATATATATATATATATATAGGATTGTGTCAGTCTTCGAAACTTTGATATGTTCTTTCCGTATTGAAAAATTGTAAACAGGTTTGTAAATTGACAGGTTTTCGTTTCATAGTGGATAATGATGAAAAATACGAGTAAAAGTTTTTTTTTTAAGAATTGAATTTGGTATTATTTGATGTTTCCGGAAGTTGAACTACAGTTAATACTGAAAAACTAACAAGAATGTGTGCTACGTTTGTGACTTATTGGAGATAACATTAGTTGTTGAACTTTCTTGGCCAAAAACTAAAATATTATTTCTGCAACTATAATACACCCAGTGATATGAGTGCTGACTGACTGAAATTAAATATCATTGACTGAAATAAATTTAAATTTTTTAGTGAGACATAAAGTTTCTGTTTCGGCACCAAACTTCGAAAATAAATGTTCAGTGTGTTCACACTCTCTCATGTCAAAAGGTTTATGTAGAGTATGTCCTCTCCCCACTTAACATCGTGAGACGGCGAGCATGCTTTCCACGGAATTATTGATTACTTGGTTTATTACATCAAAATATTCATTGATAGAGTAAACATTTGAATATAACATAGGACTTAAATATAAATGTAACTATAGGATACGAAGAAGGTTATGTAGAAGCTGTTTCACGCAAAGTTCACATTCATAGAAATATTTAATACAATAGCAATTCTTTGATGAATTAATTGTATCAAAATATATTTTACGCTCTTGTCGTACATTATCGGGGTTTCAATAACTGTATAGCATTACGTTACGGCAATTGTGCAGTTAAAGGAATAAGAAAAAATTAAATGCGTGTTACGTTTATGAATTTGTCGTCTACTGCAGTGGAAACAACAAATTTTTGAAGAGTACCTACTACATAAAAATTAATTTTTTCGTTTTTGACAGTTATTTTAATTTAAAGAAAGCATAAAATTGATGCAAAATTACTTCTGTGTTGAATAGCAAACGCAACTTCAAATAAGTGATCTGCTGAATGGTAGCGGGTAAGATAATACTTGCACATAAAAAATGTGTATGAAGCAATGGAAATAAAAGTGCTAGTGTTACGAGACTGAGGAAACTGTATTCTGTAAATAATAAAGCATACCATTTATTACCCATAAACGTGAATCGGACTCAAATTACGAAATAAGTGTCATCAGCTCATTAAACTAGGTGTATTATTAAATAAATACTTCGCCAATCAGAATGTAACTATCCACGTCACCAGTTTACCGAAACTGTACCACTAACACCATGTAAGTTGCCAAATATCCTAAGAATGAGAAAAATATGTTGCGATCCAATGAGAAACCCCAGGCGCTGAAAATAACTGGACTTTGAAACACTTGTTCAGAAAACAGCTGCAGTTCTTTCATACCTGCTGGGCTCAGAGTTTCCTTGAGACTTAACTTCTGTAGCAGAGAAATTGTCTTCTTTCTTTTGTCAGCTACATGTTGCGGTACAAAAGTTGTTAATATTATGACTGTGAATGAATTGATACACCATAGACTTAAAAGTACAGGGTGTATCATTATTTTAGTATGCGTAGAGTCTAATATCATGTTGATAGTTGCTCTTGCGTAGAGGTTGAGAAAACTTATATTTGTTATTAAAGCAGGCAATATTTGAATGCCGAAAGTGGAGTCCACCATATGCATTGTCTGCTATTTCTCTCAACTTTGTCAGTTCACAATCTGAGGACTGGGTTCTGCACAATGTGGGTCTATTCTCGTGCTGAACTGCAACATGACTGGATCTTATAGTTAATATATTTTCATCAATGCGGCTGATTAAAGGTCTACATAATGGTCTTCCAAGTAAGAGTTCCGTAGTGTATATACATTGATCGTTAACGTCTTGTATTTCTCTGTTAATGAAATCATTCACCTTGCCAAGTAATAAAACAATATCCAGATACAACCAAATTCCCATTCTTGTGATCATATCGTAGAAAATTGCCAGTATGTACCAAAATATACTTCTCCTAATATCCAATACAATGTACATTGAGTATACAGAACCCAACAACACCGCAGTGACAAACAGCTGACTCCAAATAAACATTCTTACACGTCCATAGTTTACCCAGCACGGAGTAAGAAGCACTTCATCCATGTGACGTATTCTTCTGATGATATTCCCCAGCTGAGAGCTAGCACACGTGACAATGGTAGAGACAGCCCACCATGAGCTTAAGACAATGGCAAACCTAGTAACTATCTTGCCAAACATATTATCGTCTTCTATTAGTGTGGTGAAATAATACTGTTGAAGTGTGAATCCTACGATTAATATAACGTAAGTAACACACTGGATAATTCCACCATAGAATGATCTAAAAATACAAATGTCATCGTTCTGCATTCGTCTGATTGGTGCAATACCTAATATCTTGAGAACTACGAACAATGGTCTTGCAGCTGAGCATATACTGCTCGGGGTGGCGAATATATTTCCCATGACCTATCTTTGTGATGTTTGTGATATGCTATCGTACATTTTAGTTGCAAGAAGTTGTAATGTACTCTCAAATTTTAATGTCTCATACTTGCAGCTGTGTTCTTCGCAGTGTTGCAGTAGACTCACAACAGCGTTCAAACTTTACGGTTCTGGCCAACATACGTTGGGCGTTGGAGGCAAAAGTAATCGTGTTGAGTGCGAGACACCGGCTTGATGATATAGTTCAATGTCGGTAAATAATTTATTATTGGTCTGAATGGAGACACAATTATAATGATGAGGCTGCCTACATACAACTTCGATCGTCGTTCATTTCTTTATAATTACACAATCTTATTGATATCTTTATCAACGCAATACGTTTTGTAAAGTATAATTTTAAAATATTTATAAAATTATTTGCGCCGTAATAATGATTATCTCAGTTAGTATGTGTATTTAAAAAACGATAGATAGGTTTGTGTACCTTCAAACGCGGATATTTTTACTGCATTGGCAACCTAACATTGAACGACTCGAAATATTTAATTGAGAGTCATTTGGTAAATTTCTCAGACTATATCTAGATGGATTGAACTTAAGGGTTTTAAATAATTTAACTATACGTATTTATTTGTTCATTAAATGATCTATAAATACCTTGAATCGGCAAATATAATCCCAGCAGTCAAAGTATCCATGTTTGACGATATTCTCGAAAATTTCCATAATAACTAATTGTTCTCATTTTACAGCAGATAAAAACTAGGGTTTCTTTAGTATCGTGCAAGTATGTTAATATAATATGTAAAACAATTTGTAATATACTACGGCTCTATCATTGTTTTTCATTAAAAGAACAAGTTTATACAGCTCGTAATATATTGCGAGCTTTAACTACTTTCTGTATGTCTCCCACAACGACGTAGTTAAGTTCTTTATAATTCTACTAAATATTGCATTATCGTTAATATTTTATGACTTAATTTTATCATCTTTTGACACCCTAATTTAAAGGTAACAACTTTGTAAAAATATCGTTAAGCTTTTGCTGAATTTATTAACAAATGTGGTTTAGTAACCGGATACAACAATGTTCACAGTGACACAAAAAATTACATATAAATACTAACGGAAAAGTAATTTTTACATGCTGAACCTGTGAGTTTGAAAGGTTATAATTTGTGGCTTCCTTGCATTTTCGTGATCTTTTCTTGACAGGATTTGAAACAGACTTATCAGTGTTGTATATTTTAAATTATATTTTACGGGATTACTTCAAACGTGGTTGAAGAAAAGTCACTAACGTGGCCAGCGGCGCCTACGGAGGAGAAACCAATCAGCAGTGAAGCATGTCAGTTTTACGATTGCGGGTCATTACGTTAATTATTACTGGCTAGAATGATGTGGCAATAATCAAAATGAGACTCTCTACGTTCAGCTTAGACCGTCGTACCTTCTGTCCTTAACACAGTATTATTGATAGCATAATTTTTATGTTGTACGTCTTCTAAATATTAAACGAATTTCATCTTATTGAAGATTTGTGACATAACTATTGTAATTGTTATAATTACTATTATTTCACAAATAAATGCGTCTTTCAGCATGTTGTTGCGAGATTTATTAATAACGGCTAACTTTACAGTAGGCATACATAAGAAAATGTTGGACTGAATTTTTTTTAGTAACAAAATAATTGTTTTCAAATTTTTCTAGCGCATTTTAGCTGAAGTGATTTTTGTATTATAACATTACTGAAATTGTTCATTGAACGTAGCCTTTGAATTTTTGATTTCTTCTTAAATCTCTCTCACGGCAATTTGGGTGATGTAAGTTAAGCTATGATTGAAGATACTTTTTTTATTCTGCACGAAAATACACATATGCGATAGTATTTTGTTAACTAAATTATTGATTTCTATACTACAGATTTCATGTATATGATAGTATGTACTGACCACGGTCGTAGAAAAACAGGTCTGGACACTCGTCTATCTACCAATGTGTTTTGCTTGACCCCCTTGTTGTTTGGCTGTAGTTCGTCAAGTTACCGAGAATGTTGTACTTTTTGGCGTTATAATCCGGGACTCAAACTTCGTCCACTTTTTTTCCATTGTTAACATTATAAAGTAAATGAAGATTTCTGGAGCCATGATTTAAAATTGTGAGCAAAGGAAGTATTTCATAAATTGATAAAAAAAAATACGTTTTGAAAAATTGTTCGTCTAGGTGGGAGGGAAGTGGGCGGAGTTTGAGCTCGACCGCCCGGATTACAGCGCCAAAAATTTATAGCGTTATCGATAACTTGGTGAACTGCAGCCAAACAACAAGGGGGTCAAGTTTCCAGGCGAGTGTCCAGACCTGTTCTACGGCCGTGGTACTCACCATATTTCGCCAATGTTATTGCATAGATATGTAGATGAAATAAGATAATGAAAAACAATGCGAATAATATTTTACTTCAATTTGGACTTAGATTTATCAAACACATGAAATACTCTTTAAAATGGACGTTATTTACACGAACGCAATTATATCAGCTTGTTTAATCATTGTGTTAGTTTTTTAATGTGGACGAGCTGATACAGGATAAGATCATATGGCCTTTGAAATAAATGAAACGGAACATAACTTTCAAGGCGATTTTAGTCAAGTTAAAAAAAAATAAATTTTACTTAAAATTTTTTATCTACCTGACATAAACAACTTCTTAATGACAAGCAGAAACGAAATAAATGTACACTTGTAAGTAAATGTATATATTAGTTTGCAAGCAACAATAATATGTTATATTACAATGTTTTCAGAGATTAAATTTACTAAAATGGACTTACATATGGTAAAATAAAAATATAAGTATCAAAGAACAGTTTCGTCTACACCAGTATTATATCGACTTATGTTAGCGAACAATACTTTGCCATTTGCCAGTTGTGAAATACTGATTAATCATTCCAGACAGAACCTAGGACGTGATATGTGGAGCAGACAACTCATAAAACATGCACCCAATATGAGTATAGGAAAATGTAGCCCTTTTCAAATACTATAAGTGTGAGTTCTTAAGAACAATAGGTGAGTGTGTGTGTGTGTGTATATAAATATATATACATACACACACACACACACGCCAACACATACACGCGCACATACGTTAAATTAAACTTAACACCACACATTAGTTATATTTTTCTGTTTAGAAAAACCGTCTCCTTAATTTTTACGTAATAGTTCTGAAAAAGGCGCCAGAGGTTTTTGTACATGATTAATTGTATTGCTGTGTAATTACGTATACTTGTTAATCGTAATAAGGTATTGCTTATGGTGAAGTTTGTAATTGTAAAAAAAAAAAAAAATTCAAAAACTAAACAAGTAAATATAAACGTGAATCCGATTTTATACAAAAATTGTATTCGTATTTCTTTCCCTTGCGTGCAATATCTGTCGTATATTGATGTCAGTCTGATGTACCGTTTGCGTTCCTATACAACTCATACGATTGTAATGAAACTTTGGTGAGTTTTGCGAACACACGTGAATATTTTACAAATAATATAACAATTATAGAATAGGTGGTGCGTAAGTCAGTCGTTACAACAACCTATTTTAATTTATCTTACAACAAAACACTATAGTCCTTTTGTTTTCTGTGTATGAGTTGGCATGATTCACAAAATTGAATTAAAATAAAATACAAGAAGCAAAATTTCATTTCGATGATCAGGTAAACATAAATATTTTCTAAGTATTCACAAGTGAAAATCTCGCATTAATTTGAAAAGTAGGCTAATTACACGTCCGGTAGTCTAAGCGATTTTTTAATAAAATATATCGAGCAGTTGTTAAGTCGTCGTCATCAGTCTGCCGCACTGACTTATGACGCTTAATGCAACAATTGTATATAACTTAAGAACCAGGCTGAGGTAAACGGCGGTTTTCTAACAAGCAGCAGTTTTAAACGCCGAAACTCGTAGTCGTCGCGATGCTCGACCCGACGTACGGCGGTAGCAACCCGGCCCGTCGTTCTCTGCGTTCATGGCAACGTCTATACTTACCGTTCAAAATACTACCTCGCGTCGTTCCTGTTTGGCGCGATAATATCCGCTACCGTAAACCGTGGTTACTTTGACATTGCGGGGTAGCTTTAACAACTCAAAATTTTGGTTTTTATATTGTTTAGTGGCGAAAGTTTCAAACATTAGCTATAAGGATAAAATTAATTATTTAAAATACTCGTCTCAGATTATCTGTTTATTTACCCGATAACCAAAAAACTAATATTTTGAATAGTCTAAGTAGCCCCGAAATGAGTCAAAGTAGCCCCGAAAAGTGTCAAAGTTTACGGTACTTGCTTTATAGGCCTTGATTCAGTTGGGCCAATCAGTTCTTGCAAGATGGCCTCGCACCTCGATGATGGTGATATCGTGCCATTGTCGTACTGATTCCATATATAGACCATATTCAAATTCATATTACTTGATAATTACTCTTTATGTGGTTACTTAATCCTAAAATTACTAATATGCTAATTATTATTCATTTACAACTGTAGTGACTTAGTTAAAATAGATAGACTCTCCTCCCCTCACCTGCGAGGGACAGGGGTGTCCACGAGCGGAAGTCGAGGCGAGAAGAGCAGGATGCTGGTCCGAGTGTACCTGTCATCTCCACTCAGACAAAGTAATAAAATGATGTACAGTAATATTGTCTTTATAATAGCGATATATTTGGAATCGTGATATGATTCCGAGGAGAACTATTGGTCGTATGATAGGTTTATTTTGACATTTGTACAATTGATGGTTATTCCTTTAAATAAATTTGAGCTGCGATTACGGCACGTCACAGCAAAATAGGTTTAACAAGTGAATTCAAGAGATCAGCATCTCTAACATACAAAGGTAGATTTGTAGTTGCTATTTAACACAAAATACCACAAACACGAAAATATGTAATACTGCTTCGTTCCGCTTCCTTGCTTGAACAAATCATCGTACGCACTTATGGTACGCCGCCACGGCATGCCTAATATTTATTGACTACTGTAGTAAAACAACAACAGGAATAAAAACCTTATTAACAGACGAAAAACACCTACCAGCCTGTAAAGGAGATTCATTTCTATATTAATTGCACTGTAAAAAAACTGCATAAATAAAATACATAGAAACATAACATTGCCTGGAATAAGTTAATAAATTAAATAACTGTTTTAGTCATTGAAAATACTTGCACGTATAATTATGATATTTGGTGCGAAAGCGATTGAAAGAGGTGTCACGACCGTAACACGTTGGACTCGCATTAGGGAAGACCCGGGTTCAATCGCCGGCTCTGGCCATAGTGATTTCGGCTTTCCATTGTTCCTCGAAATCGCTCCAGGAAAACGCAGGGTTCGTTATTTAACAATGGCCACGGCCGACTTCTCTCTCAACTCGTATCATTGTACTAAGTTGTGTGTCGCCATCTCTAATGACCTTATTGTCGACGAGACGTAAAGATCACTTAACTTACCTTTGTGCGAAAGAAATGTGTGAACCAATTGCAATGAAATCCAACATTTTGTTTCACAAAAATGTGAAAATGGTTTAAATTAAATCATGCATGTCCTAAACAGTACATAAAAACTAGCTTCTTATCAAATAAAAATATATCTCTAGTTGGAAAGTATTTACCAATGCCACAAGTTTATCGAAACTGCACCAATAACACCATGTAAGTTGCCAGGTATCCTAAGAATGAGAAGAAGGTGCCACGATCCAAAGAGAAGAAGCCCCAGGCGCTGAAAATGACTGGACTTTGAAACACTTGTTGAGCAAACATCTGCAGTTCCTTCATGGCTGCTGGGCTGAGAGTTTCCTTGAGACTTAACTTCTGTAGTAGAGAAATTGTATTCTTTCTTTTATCAGCTACCAGTTGCGGCAGGAAAGTTGTTAGTACGATGAGCGAGAATGAACTGATACACCATAGACATACAAGTACAGGATGTATAAATATATTAATCTGCGTGCTTTCCAATATCATGTTGATTGTTAGTCTTGCGTCTTGAGTGAGAAAATTTAAATTTGCGATTAAAGTAATTAATACCTGAAAACCGAAAGTGGAGTCTACCATTTTCATTGTGTCCCGATGGTAGAAGAATATTTCTCTCAAATTTTTCAGCGTCAAAACAGTAACTTCCAAATCTGAGGACTAGGTTCTGCACAATGCAGTTATATGTGCTGGGTGAACTGCAAGACGACTGGATGTTACTGGTAATATATTTTCATCAACGGATCTAATCAAAGGTCTAAATAATGGTCTTCCATGTGAGAGTTCCCTCGTGAATATACATTGATCGTGAAGGTCTTTTAAATCTCTGTTAATGAAATCTGTCATCTTGCCTAGTAGTAATACAATGTCCAGACACAACCACATTCCCATTCTTGTGACCAAATGGTAAAAAATTGCCAATATATACCAAACAATGCTTCTCCTGAAGCCCATGTAGCTGTACATAGTGTACGTAGAACACACTAACGCCACAGTGACAAACAACTGACACCAAATAATTTTTCTGACACGTCCATAGCTTACCTAGCAAGGAGTAAGAAGCACTTCATCCATGTTACGTATTCTTATAATGATAATACCCAGCTGACTGCTAGCACAAGAGACAATGGTTGAAATGGCCCACAGTAGGCCTAAAGCCAGAGCACACCAATGAACAGCCTTCCCAAGATAATTATTGTCTTCTATTTTAGTGGTAATATAGAACTGATGAAGCGAAAATGCTATAAGCAGAATTACGTTAGTAGTATATTGGATATGTCCGCTAGTTGGTGACCTGAAGAAAAGAATATCATCGACTTGCATTTGTCTCATTGGTGAAATTCCTAATATTTTCAAAACTACAAACAACGGGCTTACAGCTGAGTACACGCTGTTCGGGGTGACGAATATATTCCCCATAATCTTACTTTATGATAGGTCTTCTTTTGTTTTTAGATGCAAGTTGTAAGTTACTCACAGCTTTAATGTCTTAAACTAGGAGACACGTCCCTCGCATTGTTACGGTAAATCCTCAACTACTTACAAATTTTAGTAACGTAGCCAGTAATCTTTGAAGGCAAAAGTAATAGGATAGAGTGCAATACAGCTGGTAGATTTTACGTATTTAATTCCATACATAAATTTTAATTCGAATAGAGAAGCAATTATTGTGATGAGATTTCCATATACGTACATCATCGACCGCCGTCATTTTCCTTTATCATCATAGGAGTATTACTGATATTACATGTCTGTTCACTGCAACTTTTTCTGAAGAGCACATGGTTTTCATTCACGTAGTAAGCATTATTGTTATGGTTAAGATAGTAATAATGTTTATTACAAAAATGATTGCGTAGATCAGCCTATTCTCATAAATTTTCAGGATGGTATATACTTCTGATATTAAAATGATAAACAATGTTGTCACCTTTAAATAATGATTATATGTATGTATGTATGCATATATAAATGTAAACAATACTCGTATTACGTTGTGGCTGTGACAATTATTAAAAATTAAAAGTGTGTTACAGTTTGTAGCATATTCAGACTTTTAACTACTTTGTTTTTCTTTTCTTTAAATAAGGGCTTATTTACTCAAAATTCTATATTCAGTACACATCTATGTTCGTATCGGTAATGTGTTATTGCGTATAGTTAAATTAACTATTTATAAGTTATTAGCAATGTTATATATTTTAAGGTGTGTTAACAAGTGATTGAAAACAATTTACTCTAGAAAGTTAAAATTTGTTTAAGAACTTTAAGAATCAGCGATATTGAAAAAAAAAACTTTCGTGAACAAATATGAACAAATGTTTGGAAAAATTACATATTTAGATCTCTGTAGTTTCCTAATCATTTAATTTTTTTGCACTCAGAATAAACTCAATTAGAAAATTATCGCTTGACATAAGTACTAACTTTGTTATAAAATATCGAGACTTTTTCACTCAGTTTGAAAATGAAAACATTCTACAAAATTTACATCATCCACCGGATACACAATTTTTACTAGTGACTGAAGAAGTTTAATGCGTAAAAATGTATGTTTGTCTTCTAAACGTTCCTGTAACATAAATATTACCTACTGAAAACTCAAAACGAAACCCTAAAATATTCAACGTGTTCATTAAATAAGGGGACAAACTCCGCAAAAATAAGACGAAAACATGTTTTGCATTTTTCACCTGAACTTAATATTAACGGAGTAATGAGCACCTAAATATGAAATTTTAAAACCGTTTATTCACAAAATATGGGAAAATAATTGACGTAAAAACAATTTCCAGCATTGCTTTATGCTTTCGTGGTCTTCAAACCAACAGCAAAATTTGTTTAATACCTTCCATCCATAAGAACCTAGCTGGGGTGTCTGAAACATTGCCAAGAGGTAGGGAAAAGTAGCAGCTTGGAATTAACACTGCCAACGTAGCTGAAAACTGGATAGGTCCAGTGGAATGTAACGCTTGTACCCGTGTTGCATTGCATAACTCGCTCAGTCCATAGAGAAGTTAAAGTCAGAATCCGCTCAGTCCATAGATACAAAGGAAACATCCAGAACTCGCTCAGTCCACAGCACAAGGAATACTGTTGTCGCAGCTCGCTCAGTCCTTAAAAAAGTTATTAGCGACTGATAAGCACTTTAAAGATATGTTACGTAATTACTGTCGATGTGAACGTGTACCGAATGACGCGCAATGGTTTCGTGACATACACATTCTGGCACTCTTGCGCTAGTATCGCACTAAGATGTGAGATGTAGAGTTACCGGTCTGCCTGGGTATGTTCTTTGGTGTTAATTTCGTGAATAGTTTGTTGTGTTTGCATTGTACCACATGGCTATAGAGGTGTGGGGAAGGACGATTACGTAAATTTTTACACTTGGCTCGAAACACAGTACTGGAGAGGTTCCAATGAAATCGCCTAGGCAATACTTCACTATTTACAGAATTTAGATGACAAAATTCCCTCTGACATCAACACAGTTCATCTCTCCAGTGACAGTGCAACATTGCAAAACAAAATTTTCACTGATATTGCTGCGCTATGCAGTTATTTGAGCTCTACAACAAGGAGGAAGAAAATTCTTCCCTATCAGAGGACGTTGTTACATGCCACCAGATCGCGTATTTGGGCGTGTAGAGAAAGATCCATGGAATAAATAAGTAGTAAAAGTAGCTCCCACAGAGTATTATAAAATATTACAACATGTTATAGTGTTAATAAGCGAAACTGACTGGAAAGTAAACAGTTGCACACAGTCAGTGTACAACCTCACTTCCTTTCGAAATATCAGAGCAGAAAGTAATCACACATTCAAAGCGTAACAATAAGTTTGTGTTTCTGGTTGCACCCATTATGACTGGTGAGAGACATTTCTTCTCTGCTGGAAAGGGATCAAACCTGGCCGACTTAATTCAGTTTCTCAACGACATTGCACCTGCAGGCAAAGTTTTAAAGGAGAAAGAAAATGATGAAAGGACTCTTTTCTGAAGTACTCACAGTGCCACCGGATGCAGATGACTTTTATAAAAGTGTTCCAATGTATGATAACTGTGATGAGGTAGAAAGCAACATAGTTGAGTACCGTGCGGATGAACCACCCAATTAATTGACATGAGTAATGTTTCAATAATGTCCTATTACCATCTCAAAAATAACTTTTGATCTATTTGAAATATAGCAGTGTGCTTTGTTTTGAAATGTGAGATTTTGTTTATTGCAGTTCTTTTATTAAATAGTCATCTATTCTTTGATACAGTGATGATACCTTAAGGGGCATTGATCCCTACCACCTTGGATTTATCTGTTTCTTCTCGATAACTTCTGTTCAAGTCAATGTACCAAAATGTTTGCCATGACAAGGCATAGATACAAACTTAATCGATTTTCTGTAATTGCTAGAACAATAATATATTCATTATTTTACAACGGGAAACAACTGAAAATGAAAATTTGCTTTATTTACGGGAGCGACTACAGAGGCCGCAACATTAACAGAAACAATGCCATATTGATTTCAAAAAGTGAATGAAACAGTAAACTATGCCTTGTCAGCGTGAAAAAAGTAAAACAATGTGTCTATTCCCTGATTTATAAGAAAAACCGTAAAACCGATCTGACAGGGATCAACCCCCTTTAATGCAAGCTATTTTAACATTATTCCTGACATAATGGCGAGCAGATAGAGTGGTTGCAAGACATAGTTATGAGTAGATATGAGAGTTACAACAGTTGTGTAACGATTATGGCAATTAAATTAAATTAATCGTGGTGGCCTACCATATGAGCGCATCACAAATTATCATTTCTAAAAAAAAAATAATAATTTTATGTTGAAAACATTCGGGAAATATTTTTGTTTGCCACGCAAGACATATAACCAACCCGGAAACAAAAAAAAAGTTGATATTTTTCGTTTTCAATTCTCAAATCGGGTAACGGCATTGTGTTTGCATAATTATATTTATATCTTATTTACGGAATCTTTTGTATGTAATGGACGTAGGTGTACAGACTGTGTAATTTATACCACTATAAGCGTCTGCCTTTTGACAATTAAGAGTTGTGAAACTTATATTGTGAAGTGTACCGGTAGTCCACCAGCATTTATGTATATGGCAATCAATAACAAATGCATAAAAAGTAACGATAAATATTTATTTCATACTAGCAGTGCGCCCGTGGCTTTGCTCGCGTGTGTTACTCTCAGCAGATAATATTTGCTTTAATTGAAAAACCTCTTTGTACATCATATAGGCAGTTCAGTCATCAAGTGTTAGAATGACAAAGCTGCTAGTCTAGTTAACTCTGCAGCAGGATAAGTAGCTATAGCTGTCCACGCGAAAAGCTGCCTTAATTAAGTTTGTCCCTGCCACTAACAGCGACTTCAACTGGACCTTATTTATAGTCACATCAAAGTTGGCGTTGTGGGGTAATTACAGACGGTTAAATGTAAGAGGGTAATAGAATGAAATACGCAGTTTACGTTGTATGGATACTGATTTCCCTCGAGCAAAACCATTGGTGAATAACAAACTTGTATTTCAAAACCTTCACTTGAAGTTAAGTTCCACTAGGCAGTTTTGGCGGGGTATTGTTTTGCAGAATTGTAAATATATTTGGTGCCCCAACCTTGAGATCAGTGAAATGGTATGTGTGGGATGACGCTGTCGAGGAACTTTACTGGAAAGTGGACTGCACAGTAAATTTTTTTAACACTTTTGAACAACTTCATCTAATTGCACTGATTTAATGTGTCTTGAATTTTTTGAGTAAGATTTGCACATCTGCAAATCTTTAATGGAATTTGAGGGCAAAACCTCTGGAACAATAGACCGGAGCTAGAAACAACTGTGCAACATAACGTCGAAATTATTCATGAAAACTTAAATAAAAAATATATTACTTTCCTAGGCTCATACAGGTAGCACAACAACACGTCGCGATGAAACTGTAGGACGAAAATACTATATAATTTGTTTCTTGCTGGTCGTGCTTGTTTTCGGATCGTCTGCCTTCAAAGTGTACAAACTAAGTTTTCTTCTTAATTATTAAGTTATCTTATGAAATGAAAACCTTACATTACTAATTTAAATACTTACGTAAGCATCATTTCAAAGGAAAACCACCTCAATATCTCTACTTGTTAGATAAGTATCACCGGCTGATAGAAAACAAAATGTTATGCCTTTTCGCCCTTTCAGGAGTCGAATTTCGAAAAATCTTAATTTCGCACCCTAAATATTTGTTCAAGTAGTAAAGTGAAATGATAATCACAACGATAGCTCGTTCAGTCGAAGCAAAATCGTCCCATTCATTAAAAATCACATAATAACCCCTGTACAATACTGGGAGTTTGAATTTTGAAATGTCTTAAAGCAGTTTAGCGGATACTTACTTATTCATCATCCTGAAGCAAAAATAATCTGATCATCTCAATGGGTTCGATTTATATAGAAGATTTATCTAAAACACATTCCGGGTCTTTTCACCACCTAAGAGACTGAATTTCGAAAAACCCTTGAATCACGTTTTAGATTACTTTCCTGGCGTATCATGAACGTGAAACACACGACAATAACCCGCTGGGTTCAAGATATATCGACGCCTAATTGAAAGAACATGTCACCATTTTCACCCCTTCTCACCTCCTCGGGTGGCGAATTACGAAAATTCCTGAAATTACTTTTCAGGTATTTTAGTAAGCATCAATATTAATAAAAAAAATCATGTCGATACAAAAAAATCAGTGGGATCTATATATATCGACTGTGAATCGAAATCGTATTTTACCCTTTTATCAACATCTTTAGGACCGAATTCGAAATATATATTTTATTAGTACTTGGGATTTTTACAAAAGCACCAATCTTAAGCAAAGGCCACTTCGACAGCTCGATTGATTTGATAGATGAGAGGAATAATTGAAAACACATTTCACGTATTTTCACCCGCCATTGTTATCAAATTTCGAAACGTTTCTAAGTCCTATGTTAGTCATTTGTATACGCAACCAATTGAAGCACAAATCCTACGGTAGCCAATTGTGTTTCAGTGATATAGAAGATTTATATAAAAAAAAACACGTTTTACTCTTTTCACTGTTTGGTGGTTGAACTTAAAAAATCTTGAAAGTTTACGTAAGCGACATTTTGAAGTCAATACCAACTATTTATCCCGAAGGAATCGATAGATATCGATAGTTAATCGGAAACACATTTAAGGTCTTTTAACCCTCTTAAATGTGGAATTTTGAGAAATACTTTATTCGGCTAATATGCATCTTAATGTGTGTCCTATTAAAGCAAAAATCACGATGATAAACCGTCGGGTTCGAACACTACCAACGTTTCTTCGGAAATACATTTCACTCAGGTCGAATTTCGAATAATCCCTTCTTAGTGCTCGCCTACGACCTGAGGGGAACCCACACAAAAAAATTTCACGATTCTTGGTTCAATGGCTTGGGCTGCAGTTTGATAATGTCAGTCAGTAAGTTAGTTAGTTAGTCAGTCAGTGTAGGGATAATCAAAGGCATACGTAAATAATTAGGCCAACTAAGGGCAACGTCTGTACAAATTTTGCATCATTCTTAATTGTTATCCTATTGTGCTCTGATGACTAACTTATTGTAAGGAAACTAGGATAGTAGACAGTTAAAGTGTCGAGGAACATGTTTTCTTATGGAGGTTTGGAAGAACCCATATTGCGGTAATGTTGACCATTTCTTTATTAGAGACTAAAAAACATTTCGTAATGTTACTGCTTATTTCCTTCGTGAAGCGATAGTAGGCAGCTATAAAGGAAACAGCAGTTGGGGGTTGTTTTGCGGTGTGCAAGTCGTGTATTTGGGAGGGGTAGTACGGTTTGTGAAAGTGATGGGAATGGAACGTTTTCGTATCAATTTTCAGGAGGCGTGTCACGCGAATACTTAAATACCGAATAAAAGGAAGGTAAAAGTGCCACGTTGGCTGTGCTTAACAACACCTCGCATATTATGTGTGTATGTACACCACGCTGGCTGTATTTAGCCTTTATACAGGATGCTCGGGAATGTATGGTCACATAGGTGGTAGACCATGCGGAAAAAAATACGTTATTTGTTGGAGAACATTTGTCCGAAAATAGTACCATGCTTAAGTGCAGGGACAAGCACAAGTACGCAAATTTGAATAGTGCGCTCTCCGAGGCGTCAGTCCAGTGACTGAGAGGGTGAACAATAGCACGTATATTAAAAACAAAATAAAAGGGAAATGCGGGTGGCAGATTTTTCGGCGCATGCGCAGAGTAAGTGTGCCAAACTAGGCAAATCTTTACAACAGATATTCGAAATTCCTCCCTTCTACCTCAACGCAAGCGTTGCAGCACAGGAGTATGTTGTTTCGCACTCTTTGAAACACTTGTGCCTCACGCAACGATTAGCAAGCCGCCGTAATACGTTGTTGTAAGTCCAACTGACTCTCAACCGGCGGCGTCACGAGAAAATAATCGAGAGGTTGTAGGTCCAGCGAACGAGAGGGCAAGGCGACCGGACCACCACGTTCAACCCACTATCCAGGAAATGTGTCGTTCATAGATGTTGTCGCACAGCGCGTGTGTAGTTGGCACCGCCATGCAGAAACCAGATGTTGAACCTGACTGCTAGTGGCACTGATGTAGCAAATCCGGGAAGAAGTGTTTCTGAAAATTGATGTACCCATTACCGTTGAGTCGCTGGGGTAGGATATGTGGCCAAATTAAACTGCTGTGAACAATCCCTGCCCGCACATTTAATTTGAACAGCTGCTGCTGTCCTGCGATATGCGTTGCTTGCGAATTTTCATCACGTACTTACATTGTGTGTGTGTATATACATATACACACACACACTCATATATACATATACGTTTTATATTTAAGCCAATGATGATAAACATTCCCGAATACAATTTTTTACGTGGGAGATCCTGAGCGTCGTGAAACTTGATAAAAGAATATTTGAATGCAACACTATATTTTCACGCTTTAGTCATTTAAGAAAATGACTAAGAAGATGCAGCTGGAGATCATATAATTAAAAATACATCGCATTGACGGAAAGCTGACTGCAGAAATGTTCTGAGAGGTCCACATCTTACCCAGCACAGAGTAAGAACAACTCAACTGACGTGACATATTATTTTAATAACACACACACACACACACACACACACAATGCCTTGTTTGTAATTCCATTTTTGGTTATTTAAAAATATCGAACTTAGAGCGTCATTATAAAAACAATCATGCTGCCGAATTTGAGAAGCTTAGCCAAGACGAGCGAGAAGCGTTCATTAAACGCAAAAAAGAAGAAAGATGTAGAAAGCAACGTAAGTACCGGTATTTCATTGTACGCCACTTTTTTAAAAACAAAACAAGAAAATAAAGATGAGGCCTTTTTTTAAAATCCAATTAATTTATTATTGTCAACAGTATTTTTGGGAGATGTTCGAAAACAGGAATGTGTGGTTCGGGTCCTACAAAGCGACTTCAAGCCTTGTTCGAGCCGGGCTGCCATTTTATTGCTCCGAAGTGGCGAAAGGGGTAGTGCAAGACTTTGTTTCCGAACAGCAGCCGACACTGCATCCAATGGTGGGTTCGGTACTGCTGTCGAGAAGAACGATGACTCGCCGTACCCAAGACATGGCCACTGACTTGTGTGAACAATTGAAAGAATCTATCAAAACTCTTGAATTGTACTCTATCGCCTTGGATGAGTCCACAGACGTAAGTGATACTGCCCAACTTGCAATTTTTGTACGTGGCGTTGACGGCAATCTTAAAGTCTCCGAACAGTTTTTAGATTTGGTACCAATGAAAGATACCACAACTGTGCAAGGTATTTTCGACAATGTTGACGAGACGTTGAGTAGATATGAACTAACTTACAGAAAGTTATAGTCTGCTACCACAGACGGTGCATCGGCAATGACAGGAAATCACGCAGGGTTTTACGGTTGCTTAAAGCGAAAAATGGCTAACGAAGATCATCTTTGGCTTCCCGTTCATTGTTTGGTCCACCAAGAAAATTTAGTTGCGAAATCCCTTGCAATGGATGAAACCATGAAAGTTGTGGTTAAAACAACCAATGTTCTCCTTTCCCATGGCTTAAATCACCGCCAGTTCAAATCCTTCCTAGAAGACCTACAGTGCGAATATTCAGACCTAACTCATTTTTCTGAAGTACGCTGGGTAAGCAGCGGTAAGCTGCTTGAACGTTTTTCCAACTTGCACCTGTGATTGATTTGTTCATGGATATGAGACAACAGCCTGTAGCTACCTCAAATTTCTGATCCTGATTTCCTCACAAACTCAGCATTTTTAACGGATATTACCGGACACATTAACAAACTGAATGTACAACTTCAAGGTCGTGATACTCTGATTACCACGATGCTCGATCTCATTGAAGCTTTCAAAATTAAACGTAGTTTATGGATAGCTCAACTTCGCGTTTAAAATGTGTCAAACTTTGGATTCCTGGCAACCAGAAACGACGATTTGACCCCGGAAAGAGTGGAAAAATACGTCGGATTTCTTGATTCACTGCTGACGCAGTTCAATAACTATTTTCAGATTACTGATGAGTTTAAGAAAGACATGCTTATTTTCACGTACCATCTTCAAAGGATATTGACATCAATAACCTTTATGGAGATGTGCAGTGCGAGATAATTGAGCTTCGATGTGATCCAGAGTTGAAAGACAAGTATGACAGAAGGAATAATTTGTTACAATTTTATGAAAACTTCGCTCGATCAAGGTTCCCACTACGGCACAAAAATGCAGCAAAGATTATTAGCATGTTTGGCTCTACGTATGGGTGTGAACAACTATTTTCGATCATGAGTTCTACCAAGTCTAAACGTCGAGGACGATTAACCTAAGTTAACCTCACCGCCCTCCTAAGGATCAAAACCTCTCGTCCCTGGCACCCCGTATCCACAACTTGCTCAGAAGAATCGTTCTTTGTAATCAGATGTCGTTTGCCTTCCTTTTGCTTGTAAATAATGTATGTTCTATAAAATATATATTACTCAATTGCTTTGATTAAAAGCGCCAAATTAGTAAATGTGGATGTTCTTGCCACTAAACACCTTTGCATTTACGAATGCTTTACGATTTTCGTTAGTATATTCACCTATCAAACGGTGTGTTCATCTATTAAAAACGAACACGTATTTAAGTGAATGAAACAGCACGGCAACGCGCTACGGGTTACGGAATAGTCTGCCGTTTGTTTACTTTACGTTATTTAACTACCGCCGCCTCCGCCACCACACTTCGCTATACCTCCTCCGTTCTGCCAGCGAGCGACTGTTCTGTGCTGTGGCTAGTGATTCCAGCTTGAGATCTCCACTGCGGCTCTAAAAAAAATGTCGGAGCTAGAGCGAGATCCCAGAGCGGATCTCGTGCCCATGTCTGTGTTAGAACTTTACTGGATGCTGTGATAGTAGTGTTTTTGTTTTCTGAATGTAGTTCCTTGTTTTTACATCCTGAACATGAAAGTTTGGCCAGTTTGAATTTCTGCCTTTTCTTGCATTGTGTTATCTTTTCTTGGCTTTGAATAGAAGTTTAAATATTAAATAAATCTGTCTATGCAATTAAAAACTATTTCAAATCTGATCGAGAATAATTCAATAACGGAAGAGAAACTAAACAAAGTGTGAGACCATACATAAATATTAATGCTATGAATTAAGTACCAATTATTGTGAGACTGTCTACATACGACATCGATCGTCGCTTCTTTATTCTTTATCACATTCCCATTATTAGTATAGTTACTTTATATGCATCATCATCTACACAACATACGTACACTTACTTCTAAATAATTTATGAGATAATTATAGAAATGTAGTTTTACGGTTATTATAAAAAAAGCATAGCTTCGTTAACTTACAGAATATAATCAAATATTACAGTACATAAGAAAACGTTGGATTGGTTGATTTTGTATGAGTTTCATGTTTGTTTTTAGACTACTTTCAGAAGGAAAAAGTAGCCTTTGAGATCACCTTCCTGTCTGTGTGTGTCCCCATGTGTTTGTGTGTCCCCCCTCCTAAAAACCTTTGAACCAGTTGTCCGAATTTCATTTAACTTTCTACACGTATAGTACTTAGTTACCAGGCTTGACTTTCATATATTTCTTTTACGTCATGTTCATAATTTCAAAATGGCGGCCATTTAAACTATAACGTTCAAGCTACATATCTAAGGAACCGTATTATAGAATTTGATTAAACTTGGTATACATATACTACATTCAAAGCTGACTTGACTTTTGTATATTTCATTTATTCTGTGTTCATGTTTTCAAAATGGTATCCATTTTCATATTTTTGCATAGTTTTACATAGGAAATATTTTTCAGAATTTCATCAACTTTGGTATACATATACATAACCTGTCTTGACTTATTTATAGTTTAATCATTCTGTGTTTATATTCCCAAATGCCGCATTTGTTTTAGTTTGACATAACTCAGAATTTTTTTTCCGATTTTTAGTAGTTTTTATTCACATATACAGCTTGGAAAGCCAACTTGACTTTTGATTGCATTTTGCGTTCACGTTATATTAATATTTTCAAAACGCTAGTCATTTTTATGTATAGAATAGTTTGACATATCTGAGAAAATATTATTTTTCGAATTTTATTAAACTTATTAGGTGTATACTACTTAGCATACCGACTTGGCATTTGTGTATATCGTTAATCATGTGTTTATATATTTTTAATGGTAGCTATTTATATATTTTAGCAGTATATAAAATAATTTGAGGAAATATTTTTCCGAAGTTCGTTAATCGTACACGCATATTCTACGCAGTTGACTAGACAATTGTGTATTTCGTTCACCCGTTGGTAATATTTAAAAAACGGCGGCTATATTTTATCTCTATGACAGAAATACATTGACAAAATTTGTTCTCCAATTTTATCAAATTGAGTATGCGTATACTATTTAGTTAGCTGACTTATATTTAGTATTTTTCGTTTATCGTTTTTATAAATTAATATTGTTATCTATAATTCCTAGATGTACATAAACGATTTTAACTTGTAAGGTTAATTTGCACATACTTTGAGGATAGTGGTTTTATCAGTTATACTGGCAACATTTCATATTATGTGGTGTTACGTTATAGCTGTAGCGTAAAATTAAAAATATTCCTTTTTTTCAAACGTCTATTGAACGTAGTCTCTTACTTTATGATTGTTTCCTACATATCTCTCACAACGACGTGGTTGACATTATGTTAATCCATAATGGATAACGCATTTATTTTATTCTGGCACGAAATACGCATTTTGGTTAATTTTTTGCAAACCAAATTGTTTTTCTCTAAATTAAAGTGTTTTATTTACGCGATGTTAGGTATTGATGAGATTAAGGCTTGTAAGGTGTAGATGAATTAGATAGCGGAAAGCAATACAAACAATACTTAATATAATAATCAATTATAGACCCTCAGTCAAAATAAAATTTTATACATATATATATATATATATATATATATATATATATTATATATATATATATATATATATATATATATATATATATATATATATATATATGAACAAAATTTTAAGAAACTTATTTGAGCAACTGTGACTTTCTCAATTTTTATTCACGAATATTTCTTGTACTGTGAATTAATTTAATTATAGTAATATTATATGGTGTTTAAAATAAGACAAATCATAATTTTTGTTAATTGTTTAGTCAAGTTAAAAACAAGTAACTTTCCAAATAGATTATTTACTTAGATAAAAATAATACACAACAGTTCAATTATTTTCAACGTTAAAATTGCTACTTCACAATAATGTTAAACATGAGTGTTAAACGACAATATTTAATAGATTAACCTATGAGAACAATACTTTGCAAAAAACATGCTGTTAAGTACTAATTAATCGTTATTGAGAGTATCTCAGAATTGATTTGTGGACCAGATAACTCATAAAAGGCATCCGTAACTGAGTATGAAATCATAAACAAACGTTACCAACATACCTAAAGGATGTGCTCTATATTACAAAATATTGTATTAGTGATACATTACATACACGACAAACACACACACACACACACACACACATACACATATATATATACATACATATATATATATATATATAAAACACGTACGTCATCTGTGTATATTTCAGCATAATACCACGTAACTTATTACATTTTTAATTCGTGGATATATCGTCTTCTTCAATTGTACATCTGAATTCGAAAGATGATGCCTCTATCGCAGTTGTTGAATAGTGTTGGTAGGTTATCACTTATAATTATTTAAAGTACTGCTTTAGATGAAGTTTGTACAAAAAAAAATGTCACGTCAAAAGTGAAATCGACACTTCAAAATGGGAAAATTTGTATGCTTGTGAGTGTGTGTGTGCGCGCGCACACACACACACACACACACACACACACATATATATATATATATATATATTATATATGTGTTTTACATGAATGAAGAAACACCTCTTAATAAAAGTGACTTACGCCAACACCATTGTAAGCCCCTCGTATGTTTATATGTTCACCTATGCTATTATAATATACATGTAGGTTATGAAAAAATGCCACCACCGGATTTTTTGTAATTGCTCTATGGTCGATTCTTCTTAAATAGTAATCCGCATAGTAAAACAGTTGTATAAATAATGACAGACAGTTTTATATTATCTGCATTGATGCATACAATATCAAATATTTTGTCTTCATAAACGCACACAGAAATAACGTTATTTAGTAACGAACAGACGAGCACGGATTTCATAGAATAATTTATTTCCTTATTTAAATATATAAGTTCACAAATTGTATTAATATTGAAATATTAGATAGTCCTGACATGCAAATATAAATATAGCATACAAAGATGATTTTGTTGTAGTTATTTCACACAACACTAGATACATGAAAATATCTGATAAAACATAATTTAATGATTTATTTTTCCAAAAATAATTTTACGCTCTTGTGCTCCATCATTATGTCTTACACCAATAAGTATACTAAAACCTTTAGTGTATTTATAAAAATTAAAAGTTTTAATGAATACAATATGTAGAATTCTTAATTGAATGCGAATGCACATTATTTGTCATCTACTAAGGCAACAGCAACAAATCCTGATACAACACAATGAAATTCAGTTTTTATTTTGACCAAAACTGTAATGTTGTAACATAACAATACATGAAATAAGAAGAAGCTGTGTTTTATCCGTTGATTCACACGCGTAGTTATAAAAATAAAATAACTTAGTTATGTTAAATATTGCACCAATCCTTTGTGCTCATGTCTGGTGCTCTATTACCAAAAACTAGAGACAAAAGATACAGAGCATCTCATTAGAATGCTATTGTATACAATGTTGTATGACAAGGGTTACGTTGAAATAACAACAAAAATTCAAACAGTATATATGTATATATATATATATATATATATATATATATATATTGTATATATGCACCTAAGAAAATGTAAACTGTATAATAAACGTAATACACAGTGCCTATGTTAATTGAAATAATTTATATGTATATTAATTGATGTCCATTTTTTTAAATTAATTAAAACTTTTTCCCGGGAATTATTTTAAATTCAACAGTTGTTCCCTGCAGCTTACTGCGTGTATTCGAGAACCTAAACAGAATAATTTTAAATATAAATTTAAAATTAATACATACATTTGTTTAACTAATTCCACATGACAAAGTTTGTAATTTAACTTTCATTAAGTATACATTTACCGAATTTAAATCACGTCATTTTATTAATTAAGAGACAAAAGCAAGTAATAATAATAAGTGCTAAATAACACACATGAAATACGTCCAAAACCGTTAGGCCGCCTGCACACGAACGGCGCGTTAGCGTAGCGTTGGCGTAACGTTGGCGATGAGCGTAGTGGAAATACCTTAGCCCGGCGGGTAGCTGCAGACGGACGTACACCGCCAGAGCGTTGTTCCGGCGTTGACTCGGCGGCGAGTTTGGCAACGCCGGGACTGCTACAACGCAGCGTTGTCGTCACGTTGAGTCGTTGAGTCAGTACGTGCTTAACACTGGTAGCCTGCAGACGAGCGTCAACAATGGCTGACGGTATAGACGTTGAGATGCTAATAGAGCAAGTGAAAATGTATCCTGAAATATGGGATGTGAAGTGTGAAATATATCACGATAAAAATTTGAAGAGGGCCTCGTGGATGAAGATTATGACGACATTGGATGCAGGTTTCG
>PNEQ01044311.1:19249-39403 GCA_003012365.1 Medauroidea extradentata | reverse complement strand
CAAATGTGCCGATTCTGTGCTTTTATACTAGCCCAGACAGTCGGTTATTCCCCGCATTACAGGGGTCTAAAAATAGATATTTCATCATGTTTCGGATGTGCTGGCTGTCACGTCGGCCGCCCTCGAAGGGTTAAGACGCAGTTGGGACAGGTATCTATGACGTAGGTTCGGCGGTTTTCCCACTATGAGCCACCCGGGCCTTGAGTCATCGGCCAGCCCTCAGGTGTTACGAAACAGCCGCCGACCACTGGCCTCCAGGAACATGGCACGCAACAACAGGTTCCGCATCTCTATATCATGTATGGAAACACTGGAAAATCGCTGATAAAGTTGACTATTTGCTAGGCTCCAACATGCTATATATATATATATATATATATATATATATATATATATATATATATATATATATATATATATATATATATACATATATATAACACTGGATATTTAGTATCGACATTGGCTACTGTTTATTTGAAGCCTTGTTTCTCTCTCCAACAAACCCAGTTAGAACTGCACAGCTTGAACACACAGCGTGTGTGATTTGCCTCGAAACTGTTCACACGCGTCACTGTTAATATACTAAAGTTTATTGGAGACTATGTTGAACTTTTTCGCGATATTCTAGTGTGTTATAAAGCTGCAATAAGTAAAAGACTTTTCGACATCCTATAACCTTTTACTCTTATAGTCGCGAGAAATTAGAGTCTTCCAGTTTAAAGGAAACAAATGTCCTGTTTTTCGTAGTGCAGTTTCGGTTTATCAGCGTCGTCAATTTCGGGAGGGGGGATTCCGGGATGAAGGGGCAACCTCCCCCCCCCCCAAACAAAATCATGTTAAACATTATGTATCTAAAGTTTGTCCAGTCGCCTCAAGGAAACCTAAGTTTCGGGTCTATGACAATGCAAGTACATGTAATGTGTCCTAATTGTATGTATGTTAATTTTAATGTTCTGTAACAATAAACAACCACACTTTTGAGATTGCTGATATTTTTTTACTATCAATAAAAATCATATTAGCCCCCCCCCCCTCCCTTCTAAAAATAAGTTTCTAAATCCACCACTGAGTGTTGTCTACAATGCGAGAGACTAAGGCCGGGCCTCAAATAAAAATTGCATTCACTCTCACTCCACACTCTCACTCTCGCCCACTCTGGTTCACTCTTCAATTAAATTGAGACAGCCATCCTCGGATGCATCCTCAAAGCACTGCAACCTAGCGTGATAAAAGGAAAGCTGAGAAAATAAATAAGTGCAGAAAACTCACAGTAAATGTTTTCTACGTTTTCCAGTTCCACTTTTAGGTTATGGTTTGAATTTGAAGGAAAACAAAGATGTCTTCCCGCAGAGTGGGCAAGAGGGAGCATCTTCGCTCACTCTCCCTTTCGCCCACTCTCCCTCGAATTTGGGACAGCAGAGAGTACACTCTGTGACGTCAAGAGGGTGCGAGAGAGTGCTCTCTGAGCTATTTGAGACACAGCCTCAAATATCAAGAAATATACTTTCTTAGCCAAGTGTTTGGCGAAACGTCCTTCTTCTTAAACAAAAAAAAAAAACTATTACTTTTAATTTTCTTTTATGTGTTTTGTTTTCAACAATGGTATAAATTTAACAAAAAAATAATTAACACGTGTAATGTAGGCCTATCACAACAATTTATAAGAATCAGAATTTGAAGTATAGCTAGCTTATTCCAAAATAAAAGTACCTATATCTGAATGGTGATTTAAGTTCCACAGAAAGCAGAAGTAGAAATTCTCTACCTCAACTCTTATAATATTCTGCTGCGGTTTCTTTAATATAAAACAAATCGTTTGTCGACTACCATCAATTATTTATTCAGATAAAAAGTATGTTGTTGTCAAAGAAGTGGGTTATAAATCTTTAAATGTTTTACCATTGTTCTTCGAAAATGTAATATTAAGTATTTCAATTCATATTCTAATTAGGTGAAGTAGGTAGGCCTTACGTCAGTTTAACTTAATTTAACTGCATCACCCTTTGTTTACTAATACGTCAACAACGCCAGGAAGTTAAACTACATGTTTTATGACTATCTATCAAGGTGTGCTGCTTTGATTGTTATAAATCCGGCCACGGTACCCTAATCGCCTTACAAAGAAACCATCGGTAGGTACCTTTTTTTTTCTCTCAATAAACAAGGCATCAGGGTATTTTTTGTGCTGTTGTGAATAAGCGACCCTTGCTGGAAAAAGCAGTCCCTTCCCAACCACCCCTCTAGATTCTTGTAGTGTTAAAAAGGGGGTTGCGGCATTTAGTCGGTGTTTAAAAATGAACCCTCCTTGGTAAGTTAAATGCGTTTTTTTTCCTGTACCCTCCCCACGGGCGCGAGCAGGTCGGTGGGGCGAACAACCCTCAGAGGGTATAGTGTTTTTTTATCTCGTCGCGACGTGTAAAACGCCGAGAGGAATCACGTGATGACTTCCTACCCTCGCCTAACAAGGGCCGCTCTCTGCCTTGTTGTAGGATCAGTTTCACGGTGAGGTAAAAAAAGAAGCGAGCATGTGAATATAAATGCTTCAGGTTGGGGCACCGGGGTGTTTTATATAGTTTTATAAATGTGTCGAGGACAGGTTGTTGACCTGCCTCTTGGATGGGGTGTTTGAGGTGATAGGGGATGAAGCACGGTTTACCTGCGTCATTGAGTAAGGATAGCCTGCGTGGATTTATTTTGAGGGTTCGAGACCTGGAAAAGGAAAGCGATTAGGATGACGCAACTAGCGAATCGCGCCTCTTCCTAGCCTCTATGGGTAACGGCCGTGCTACATAGAGAAGGTGAGATTGTCGCAGTAGTGTTGTTGTCGGGTCGACGTCGTTCATCTCCTTGCCGCGGAGGGGTGTTAGACGTACCAGGATTCTGGTACACGTACCAGTTTTCAGGGTGCTGTACCATGTACCAGCGGGCTTATTATGTACCACCGACGCAAAGTCGACTAACGAAGCAATTTGCTTTCCGTTCACTTCCGAGATAGCGTTGCACTTTCCTCGAGCGATTATGTACGACAATATAAACTTCAGACGTTATAGTTTCCGTCAGCGCAAAGCTTTTCGTCAAAGGAAGTGACGTCAGAAGTATTGCTTCGACGGTAAAGAGCAGTTGGTTATCCCGTTTAACAATAAATTTCCATTTTTACTGAGAAAACAAGAAAACTTTTACGTTCTGCATGTTTGCGCCTCTGATTTTCTTCCGAATGTCTATATCTAACACAGCTTATTCTATGGTGCATATTTATTCTGTGGCAGAATCAGCTGATTGTAGATGTAAACACGAGCAAAGCAGAAAAACATATTTCCAAAATACGTATAAGTTGAATAATTCGTGTAGGCGATTAAATGCTCATTATATGCCTGCGTTAATTAAAGGTTTTATTATACAGAAGATGTATGCATTTCATTCTGTTTGCTACGCATTAGCCATCGATACAGCCGAATATAACTCGCAGGAGAGTTTACTTGTGTTATGTCAATTTGATAACATATAAAATTGTGATAGAAATGGAATATTTAAGCTTAGTTATTAAAGCTTTTTTTAGTGTTGCGAACACGGCAAATCAGTGGAATTTAGTAAGAAATGAACTCGTGTCGAACATGTATTTAACAGGTCTACTGGTATATTTTATTAATATTTTGTCCGTCATGCAGCTAGTTGCAGTAGTGATAGCGAAATATAAATAGCAAGTAATGGGTAAATATCACGAGTAGCTACTCATCGTGTAGGGACTAAACTATTGGTTTTACAGGTAAAGTTTATTAATAGAAAATGTTTCTACAGTGATGAAAATGAGTCGTACGTAAAGAAAATTGTAGTTTACTTACTTTGAAATTATATGTACTGGTAATTGGCCTATATCAAGTCGAACAGAAAACTTAATTTCCTGCCATATACAGTAAAAGGCAGAATAATTAAGCACGAAAGTGTTTTCAAAGTGACGCCCCTCCCTCTGTGCATAATAAACTCGATATTTAGCTGTCACCCTGTGGCGAGATGACTCTTTCCTGCCCAACTACACCAACCTGTCCTACCCTTCCTACACCTTCCAACTCCCTACACAGTCTCCTTACAAAATACGGCAGAAGTCACGAGCATAGACTGTCTCCCCTGCTCTGTTCTCCACCACGCCCTTTGAATCTTCTCCCTGGTGTTTCCTCTTCCACAATATTTTCCCTTAGCTGGCAGTGAAACCCTCCCAATCCTCACTATAGGCCTACAGTTTTACCAATGTTTTAACTCTCCCCCTGTCCTTCACTCCATCTAATTTCCTTCAGTACAGATGGCCAACCAATTAACTACCTTACTCCTTCCAACCTGCCCCTCCCTTCACCCCCTAGGACCTACCCTTCACCCATCTCGGTGCCCTCCTTTGTACCTTCGCCAGTTCCTGCATTAAAGCCATTTTGCTGTGTTGATAGTCATTTGAAGTTAGCGACATGTATTAGCTAACATGTAGATAAATATGAACCACAACTAATATATTTCACAGAATAGGTTCTTGGAAGCAATTTTTCACGAGAGCAAATACCGTAAAATAAAAATAGTACACATCTTATAAACTGGAATACGATTTCATTGTAGGCTTACTGTAGTTCTGTTAATATCGGTAATTACTTTCATTTAGGCTTATTACATATGCGTAACCTACAAAATACTCGGACATAGCAATCATGTGGCCTTTTGCAGGGTTCAAAAGAGATACGAAATATCAATTCATTAAAATATGAAAAGTGGTTTCTGCCTATTACGTAACACCTAAGCTTTTCTCAAGTATTCTTTTACTTTAAAAATTTCCAGCTAACATCTAATACCACAATTTGTGACAAAAATCACGACCCTCTGCTGATGTGAAGTAGCATTTGAAAATTTATACTGTTCATTGCAAATGGGTTGCACTTGTCCAGTATTTGCCTACTTTTCACAAGTATGCACTGTTTTGCTACTCTCCCTTACATAAAACACATAACCAAAAAATAAATACTGCAGTTGTGCGTGGAGTTATCCATAGACTTTGATCAAAACAAAAACTACAGAATTAGGTTATGGTTCCGTCTCTGTCATTTCAGAACATACAAGCTTGTTACGGAAGTGAATTTCGACAAAGAAAACCTATTTTAAACAGTTTTGGGTATTGCAAAATCATTCTACGATCATGATTATATTAAAGACAATGTTTAATTAATTATTTAGACGAGTGATGCAAAGTTACGTCAGTTTTCTTCTTCGTCTTTGCTTCAGAGCTCGCGAGCGCGAACGCATCTTGGTTGTACATAATCGCTTTCGAAGCAAACTCGACGTTAACAGGGTTTGCGCACGAAGCAACTTTGCGGCGGTGGTACATAATAAGCCCGCAGGACACTTTCGTCCTGGTACGCGAAAGTACCGGGATTTCAGAATTTTGCATCATCAAACAGGATATTCAGCAGAACCTTTATACAAAGAAGGTGTTTTGGCATGACACTTCTGAATGCTGAGCATGACTCTGCGCATGTAGTTATTCCAGGATCCAAGCTTTGCCACGGGTGCGAACTGTTTCCTGTTGGGTGTTGGCAACACTTACTTGCTTTATATATAGCTAACATCGGTGGTAGACGTGAACCTCTGATTTTCTGTTAACTAAGAGTATTCTATGAACATTTTCATTATATTTTGTACCGTAAAATACTTAAAGACATGTTCTAGTACGTAATTTTTTTTCATGCCTGTAAATATTTGCGATTTTTTTACTACAGTATCAGGATTTTGGAGTTACCATCTAACACCTGTGTTGCTGCGTGCCACAATGAGAGACGCAGCTTTGCTGTTATAGTCTAGTGTCTAGTACTGGCAATACATAACAGATGACAGCTCAATCGCCATTCGTTTTTTTCTAATTGCAAAATTTTGTTGAAAATGATGCTGTAAACATTTTTTTTTAAATAAATTCGATACAAATATTGTAGTCCACACAAATAAACACTTTATATTTTTAAGTCGTTCTTAATTTGTGGCGCATACATATGGCTAATCAAAACAAGAGTTATCGGAGATTTATTGAAAATACATTTTACAGTTTCTCGCCATCTTAATTTATGAATTTAGAATAATAAAAAAATAGGTAGTACGGATTTTTGTAAGCTTCATTATGAAATGAAAAGAACCTTGGTATCTCAACAGTTTAATCGCTACCACTGAAAGTGTCAGTCAGGCGAGTGATGTATGATATCACTGCACGGTGTTTCAGTGTCTTGTGGTAGAGGCGATAACGCACCAGAGCCGGTCAGCATCGCCCTTGGCGCCGTGCCTCACTCACACTAACACTCTGCCGCCAGGCGGGCGCCTTAAGAGAGGAGAAATGCTACCAACTCAAAGTGAATAACTTGCAACGAATAAATTGTCTTTGAATTTAATTATTGACATTGTGGTTACGTGACAGCACTCCGCAGTTTATATAAAGTCAGTGTTGTAAAAAGGTCTGTGTTCGTCTACCCTGTACAAACGTCCATAGTAGAATGTTATTAAATTATTTTCGACGTAGTTTTAGATGCCGTAACAGAACTAGCTCGTGGCGTCAGAAATTATATCAGTACATATTTTATTGGCTAACGAAGTTGATAAATCAGAAATGAAACTTTAACATGAAGTATGATGAAAATACAGAATTCAGTGCTAAAAGCGCCAGTTCAGAATTGTAGGTTTCTCGAAGCCAATAAAAAAAAAAAAAAAGAAGAAGAAGCCATCCTAGGCCATAGTTTTTGCCAACTTACTGAGTAAACATTTTTCTTTATTAACGTGTATCCGAAGAACAATCTCTAATGCCGAAATCTCATAGGCCTACATTTGATTGCGGCGAAATAGGCCTATATCACGCCTAACAATTGCATCATTTTTGGTGTATGTTTGCTCATAAAATTGGCAAATATAATTGACAAGGATTGCTGTTTTGCAGTTTTTCTAGTATTGACTCTCAGAAAGTGTAGATCTCAAATGAAGAACTCGGCGTTTATTACCACGCCCTCTTGCACTATACAGCGGGCGCTACATGCCGCGTCTGAGGCACGGTAACAGGCAGGCAATAAGGTCTATATTGGCTCGTGCGACAACAACAGTATCGCCTTTATGTGCAGGGCGCGAAAACGGTGTGCAATGTTTCCGTCCTTGGCTTTTTCCCTATGGGACTTTAAGGCGGGAGTTCAGGCAAAAATTTTATTATTTTCATATTTTTTATAATTGTACGAGATATTGTTTAGTTTGTAGACGTATATTATGACTATTTTTCACAGCAACGAAAATCTTCTAGCTACCATAGTTTTTGTATAATGGTAAGTAAACGCCAAAATTTACATAAAACGGTTTTATTCAAAAAAACGAAAACCAATTGACTTACAGGATCTAAATATTTCCCACTGAAGAACAGTGTCGCAGGGTACAACTGGACATGTCTAAATACATTGCATTGAAAAAAAAATCACAAATTTAACATTTTTTATTTAAAATTCAGCAATATTTTTAAAATACGGAAAATATTCAACGCGGTATTTATTAATGTCCAGACGTAGCCAGCGATACTGTTCATCAATGGGAATTTTTTTCATTTCTGTAAGTCAGTTGATTGCCGTTTCTTATATAAAACCGTTTTATGCTAATTTTGGCGTTGAGATACCATTATACAAAAACTAAGAAAGCTGGGAAATTTTAATTGCTGTAAAAACGATAACATTATATGCCTATAAAGCAGACAAAGTCTCGTACAAATATAAATATTATTAAAACTACTAAAATTTTACAGGGAGCCCCGTGACCCTGTTATTTCATTTACGGAGATTGTGCCGTAAAGTCCAGCGAGTGCTTCACTATTATTGTTTTACGATTTCCGTCGGTATTTTGTACGTTTTTAGCTATTTTGAGGAGCGTCGAAACCATATTTCTAAGGATGACAGCTTAGAAACAAAGGGCCGCGGTGGCCGAGGGGTCAGACCTCTCGTTTCCCACCAAGGCGATGCGGGTTCGATTCCCGGCGAGGTCGGTCCCCGGATACTTGCATATGAGAATCGTGCCGGACGACGCCGCTGGTCGGCGGGTTTTCTCGGGGATCTCCCGTTTCCCCCGCCAATTCATTCCGGCGCTGCTCCATACTCACCTCATGTCACTCCTCACCAGCGCTAAAGACCTCGATGTTATAAGCGCTGACGTAAACCTCTTCACTCAGCTAGAAAAAAAACTAGAGAAGCATAGGTTGAAACGTAGTTTATTTTCGTAGATAATTATATAGAACACACGCTTAGTGGTAAGCGTGTGAACACACTCTCCTATAGGCGATTCGGAATAAAGTAAGCACTCAAAGAAGCCCTGGAAAATTTCTATGTTCAGCCATTTCGTATCTTTGCGCTCGTGACGGCTAACAATGGAAATGTCTAACATCTCGGGACACGTCACGTGGTGGTTACGCGTGTAAGATAAATTGTACAGTCAGTAAGAATCTTTATAGTTTGATAAATAAAATGTTATTATTATACACAACACAATTATGTCTCATTCAGTTGATTATATTGTAGTATTTAGGTATGAAAATACACGGAACTATATTAAGCAATTCGCTGCCAACCATACAAGCAGGAAGGGAACTATTGTTAATGTTGAATAATATGTAATAACGGCTAGTGAAACTTTTCCAAGGTAAAATTTTTAGTGCTCACTTTATCCCGATCGACCTATAACATGCTGCAACCGTGTCCATACGCCGGTAGTATAGGACTTAATCCCCGAAACGTTGCATTTTTTCGTCGGTTTTCACTTGTGTTGTGTTGTCCATTGTCTTGTGTTTGTTGTCCACTGGTCACTGTTTTTTGTCCATTTTCATCTTTTTCCATACTGGGAATATGGTTCTATATTTGTGTATGTCTTTTGTGTGTGGATGTTGTGTAGATATTCGACTGAATTCTTTCTCTGAAATTCTTTTCTCAGGGGCGTCATTTCATGTTTATTAGGGGGGGGATGGGCGGGCAAGATTTTTTTTCGGTGACAGTGACCCTGTTGCATCTTTTTTTATTAATAAAGCCTGTATAAATTAGAACCTTTAATAAAAATACTTAAGTTTCATGTGCTTAAGTTAGCATTATTTTAATAAGGAAATACAAAAAAATCTATTTTACACACTTAAAATTCTAAGGGTATTTGCCCCCCCCCCTCCTTGCCAACTAAATTACACCCTGTCTTTTTTTATCTAATATCACAATTAATTTGAGAAAAAACGGACAGAATTCCTCTGGGATTGCTTTTTTTTCCCTACTTTTTGTGTGTTTTAAATTAGTTTTTTCTTGTTCGTTTTCGTATTTTGTCATTCAGCACAGGTTTGATCAGCAAAACATGAGCAATGGCGTATTTCCACAAACCACTAAATTCTAAATGCCTCAAACGTACTATGTATTTACTATAGAAAGATATTTAGATAGTGTACTCAGCATTTCAGCAGGACGCTGTGAGAATACTGAAGGGGACAGCAGATGTGGTCCATCAACGAGATCCCCCACCTAACTCCCCCTCCAACCCAAAACCACCCCAAAATCCAATTTCCAACCCAGCCACCCCAGGAGACTTGTTTATGCCCCTTCCGAATGTCGCCCGTCTCCCGGCGTAAAAAACAAGCGCGCGGGAGGGTTGTGATTGGCAGAAAGAGGGAAGGGGACGGAATTACAGTTGTACGATTGGCTGGCGGCGAGGGGTTGAAGGCAGGCAGTTTAAATGATCGATCGTGCAGGGGGCGGTGAGTCACTTTCGCACTCGTGGGCGGTGCCCTCCCCCCTGCCCCTTCCACACGATCAAAACACCACCCTATCTGCGGGGGCGGACACGGAAATACGGCGAAAACTCTGCGCTGCAGCCGGGTTCCGGTCGTGGCGCTGCCAGTGCTGGCAACCTTCCTTGTCAGAAACGAAACACGAGAGCCGCGGGCGGTTAGAGAGAAGGTGTGATCTGTAAGGACAGGAAAATTTCGCGAATTAAGAGGGCGTGGTACATAATTCAAAGCTAAAAACATTAATCTATAACTGTAAATTTCTTGAAGCCGATTTCCGAAAATTAAACAATAGCAATCCTAGACAATAATTGTAGGCAACGTTTTAAATAAAATTATTTCCAGTGTTACGAACTTCTGAGGTACAATCTCTGACACCGGAACCTCGTGCGTTTAACTGCGGCGGAAGAGATCACGCGTAACGAATTAGTAATTCTGGATAAATATTTACTCCAAAGGATTGTCATTCAGTATTTTATTTATGTTGGCTTCGAAAAAAGTGCAGGAATCAATGGATGTTTTCAGCGTTTATTTATCTACCACAAATGATCTGCATGTTAGAATCCTTTCCAATGTATACTCAAGCCCCGACCATTTGTCCACTAGCTGCTACTCAGTGGAACAACAGACAATGAACGAATATACGGAGCTTGAGTATGCATATAACAAAGGATTCTAGCTTGCAAGTAATTGAATTCGCGAAATTTACCTGTCCTTAGTGATCAGTGACCTTCTGGGCCTACCTCACCAGTGGCGCAGTCAGGATTTGTGTTTAGGGAGGGGTTCATATTGACAATTTTATAAAAAAAAACCATCCCAATAATTAAAGTGGGGAGTTCAGGGTCCTTCCTTGGGAAAATTTGGACTTTTAAGGGCGTTCCAGAGGAAAAAAATCATAATTGTATGTTTGTATGAAACAGTGTTAATTTAATAGACGAAACTTGGGAGTACATTATCTTCGCAAAAAAAAAAAAAAGCTCTGTCAGTTTTCCCACAATTGCATTTCAAAGTCAAAATTTGCATGTTTTTAGTTCATACACCCCCCGAAAACCGACCAACATAATGAAACGAAATAATTCAAAGTTGAAATACATGTAGCTGGCCAAGGCTTTACGTATATAAAATCCAATACAAAATATTTTAGTAGGTCTATTTCACAAAAATAAAAATTCTAAACGTAGCTAAAAAATTCAAAATATCAGAAATTCTTTAAAAAATACAAAACATTCTTTGATTAGGTTTTATACACGTAAAGCCTTAGCCAGTAACGTGTACTTTTGCTATGAGTAGGGACCCTATTTTTCGCGAAAAGAATTTTGCCTCACTTTGTTTCAGTTTCAGCGATTGGATATTTTAACTGTCACGAGCCTTGGTATCCTACCGACAAATAACAGCCGTGTGGTGTTGCAGAGACTTTATTGTAATTGACTCAGACAAATGATATAAGGCTCTTCATATAGACACGCTGACAATAACCATGAAGCAGACCTGCAGATGTGCACGTAAGGCGCTGAAACCAACTGGGGTAAAATTCTTTTCGCGAAAAACCAGGCTCCCTAACTATGAGTTATTTCGTTCCATTTTGTTGATTGGTTTTCAGGGGTGTATAATCTAAAAACAGGCAAATTTTGAATCTGAAATGTTGTTATGGGAAAACTGGCTGATTAAATTTTTTTTGTGCGAATATAATAATCCTTCCAGGTAACATCTAGAAAACTAACACTAATTCATACAAATACAAATTTATGATTATTTCCCTCCGTAACGCCGTTAAGGTGCCAAATGTTGCTTTTTAAGCAGTTTTATTACCTAAACACTGGATATACCAGAAGTAGTAATGTCAAGATTTTTAATGGTGAAAATATATTTGTCCTTCGTATTTCGAGGGGGAGGGGAATTGAACCCAGAACCCCTCCCCTTTGTCAACGCCCCTGTACCTCACCGCTATACCCTTTCAGTTTCTGTGTGTCGCATCGGGCACATGTTGCATGTGAAGCATACACATGACAAGCACTGTACACTGTAAGACTCAGTGTACAGTTTCGCCAAGTTTCTCCTCTCTGTGGGATTAATTCGTAAACATTGATTATTCTACGTGCAAATGAACCGAGCATTCTCACGTAAAGATTTTTGCAGCACTTGTTTCACTGTCTTTTGACAACATCTGCATTTGTACTTCATGTTCAGTGGTTGAAAATTTTTTTGAAATCTCTGTGTCTTGGGGATCTTCTAACCACAAATCACAGACGCGTGGTGTTGAGAAATAATCAAGAGAGAGACATCACATCACGAAAACATGTTTCCAATCATTACAGAGCTCCATATAAGGCAAGGGTACAAGTGGTGCAATTTATTTTTTTGTGAAAAGCGTGCGTTCCTACTGATGGTAAAAAAAATATATGAATGATATGTACGCTTGTAGAGAAGGAAGAAGCGCCAAGTCGAAATGTGCCCGGAAATAAGCACATTACGTGTAAACTTATCGTACCGGTTGTGTCGCCAGTGCAAACAGAGAGGTTGGATGTATAGTTGGTCCAGAATAAAGTGAGCGCTTTTGAAAACTTAGTTACTTTTACCCTTTCAAGTAATTTATAGTAATTTTAATATAAACAAAGCAACATAATCAACAATCAAAGCTATTTATTTAATGTATTCAGAAGGATGGAGAAGTTAAGGGGCCTGCCTACCTGCGCTTAAAATGCTTTGCAGCGAATTACGATTATTCTTTTTTTGACGAAACTGTTTAACGCACATTATATCTGTATGTCTACTAAAAGAACACACACTTCAAATTACTTCGCTATGGATTTTAAAATTCGGTTCGTTTAAGAGTAACATAATTTTCGGGGCCCTCAAAATGGCCAAAAAAAAAGGGGGGGTTTTCAGGATGCCGAATCTGGAAAACCAACAACCGGATCAGAAAAACACAACTATAGAAACAAGTGCCAGACTTTGAACTATGCTGGCCACAAATACAATATTGTGGTCACCGCTTACAGTCACATAGGAACAAGGATAATAGTGAAGCACTGCACGCCATCTGAGTGGCTTGCACGTAGAGGCGATAATACATTATATATGTCGGTCAACAACACACTGCTCCTGCCTCACACACACAAACGTATTTGTTATTTTTATATTTGTACCAGATATTTTTTTCCTTATCTTAGACATAAGTTGTGATTAAATCTTCCTCTTATGAAATTTGCGTATCTTTCATAGTTTTTTTCGTAATGAGTCGTAAACGTCAAAATTTGCACTTTACGGTTTTCTGTACGCCACTAAAACAAACTGACATACCAAACCGAAAAAATTCACAGTGTATAACAATGTTTAGAATTGATGGTATATTGCGAAAATGTTTTGTGCCAACATAGCCTCGAAAACACTGTAGTTAATTACAACACATATGTTTGGGTAATGTATGTGTGACACAACGTAGCTGCTGGAGACTAATAACAGGCATATCAAATATTGCAATAGCGGTATGCTTATTGGCTCAGTCATGACAACTACACCACGTACAAACGGAAGCCAGTAATCTCCTGGTAAGCTGAACGTGCGTTGAAATCTTTCTATACTGTATCCATTCCAAGGTTGCAGCAGACATAAACACTGTCACAAGTGATCCCTCGACCATTGGTTGGCTGGAAATAGGTCCTACGCTATATTTGTGTGTTTTAGTTCGGGATAGGTAATTTTATCGTTTAGTTGCGTTTTTTAATCATCTGTAATATAATATCACTGTGCGCATGAAATACTATATGTTCATGGAATGTATTAGCTACGACTTACGCGACGATGCCACGTCCATCGTGATTCCATTTCCTCCACAGCGAGGCGCGATTCCGTTTCTCCACTTGTCGCCAGCTCGCGAGACACGCGGAGGTGGTTACGTCGGTTTGTTGCTCAGCCAATGTCGTTCAATCGCGCGAACAGGCGGAGTGACACAAGCTGCAATCTTGGAATGAATAGAGTGTAACTGTCAAGTTTTCCAGCGATAAACCATCATCTCTAATTTTATGTTACTTAATTAGATTGTGTTAGTATCATGCATTGTTGCAATATAATTGGTAGAGCTGATGGTGTGTCGTGAAAATTTTTGTTCCAAAATACCCTTGAAAATACTGTAGTTTCTTGTGGCACGTATGACTGGGTGATATACGTCTGACACAACGCAGCTGTTTACAAACCAACAACAGGCCTCAAATATTACAACAGCCAGAGATGATGGTTTGTCGCGGGAACATTTGACTGTTTGCTGAGTTCCAACGTACGTTCAGCTTATTAAAATCTCACTGGCTCTTTCCTTGTAGACCTACATGCAGGACCGGATTTACCACTAGGCCCAGGCCTAGGGCGCAAATTTCACAGGGGCGCACTCTTACAAGAAAATGAAAAGAATTTTCCATCACTGTTTTTAAAAGTGCCAATATGGCGACCAGCAAAAAAATTTAATGGCTTCAATTTTCTCTCTATTTATATTGTCTTCATTATCCTATCTACGGTTTACGGTAATTTTCAAATAACTTTATTAGAGTTAAGCTAAATAATTATAATGCCGACTATCATCGTTATTATACATAGCGAGATGAGAGAGCATAGTAATTTTAAATAACGCGGCGTTGTAAATGGGAAAAGACGCGAGTTAGTAAGGAAGGATGGAAAAGAGAGGCAGCGAAGGCGCTGAATCTCACAGGCCTAGGGCGCCTAGATGCATAAATACGACCCTGCCTACACGGAGCTGTTACCCTATTTGACTGGGCCAACAGGAATCCCGCTATTGTAATATTTGATGCTTGTTATTGGTCTTCAGACAGGTACGGAGAGCGAGACGCACATCACCCACTTGTACATGTAGAGAGAAACTACAGCGTTTACTAGGCTGTGTTGGCACATAATATTTTCACGATATTCCATAGTCTCTAACAATAGCGGGATTCTTTTTTGTTCAGTCAAATAGGGTGACAACTCCGTGTTCAAGCGAAAGCCAGTAATGTAATACATTGAAACCCAGCAAACAGTCGAGTTTTCCCGCGATAAACTATCATCTCTAATAAGGAAAGGCAATCTAGGCTTATTATCGCCCAAAGTCGACATAAATCACCGCAGTAGGCGCTGTGTGGCTGGAAGTCGCAGGAGTTGTTGAGACCATGATGTCTGCTGGGACATAATAAACGGTCAGGGTTAGGCTAGGTCGCGGCTGGCACGAGCAGGCGTGGACTACATCCTGCTGCCAGAACTTCCGGGTGCATGTTTACCGGAACAACGCAGCCAGGGGGAGGGGGTGTTATTTCTGTAGGCAGGCAGGGCGGGGGTCAGCTGCGTGCGTGTTGTAAATAACAACGAGCCTGCCTACCCTGGTAAGGCACGCGAGCGACAACCCCTGCCCTCTACACCACATTACAGGGGTGCAAGCTTCTCCTACCCATCACCCCTCCTGCAGTGACACCAACCTGGCGAGGCAAGCAAGCTTACGAGATCTGATCATACAGGATCGTCGAAAAAGAAAAGGACATGATTAAAGTCCTTAGTAAGAAAATTGCATTGTGAGGTAATGACAAGTATATGTTTTGAAGGAATTGTTGTTTATTTATTTTTATTCACGTTTTCCTCTTAACACCAAAAGATAATTAGTAGGGACCCTGGTATTTCGCGAAAAGAATTTTGCCCCATTTTATTTCAGTGCCTTACGTGCACATCTGCAGTTCTGCTTCATGGTTATTGGTAGCGTGTCTATCTGAAGAGTCGTGTCTCATTTGACTGAGCCAATTACAATAAAGTTTCTGCAACAACACGCGTCTGGGATTTGCCGGTAGAATCCCAAGGCTCGTGACAGTTAAAATATCCAATCACTGACCACGAAGCAGATATACAGATATGCACGTAAGGCACAGAAGCGAAGTGGGGCAAAATTATCTTCGCGAAAAACCAGGGTCCCTAGTGATTAAACACAAAACGACTTACACTGTTAGGAAATCTATTAAAAATTGTTTTAATATGTTGTTATTAATTATTAGAGTCCTGAACAATTCGGGTTTTCTTTTGGTTCTAAGTTATAATTCCAGCAACTGCAAGTTCGTGTCAATTTAGCAATTGGGCCTGTGACTTATTCGACACTTGCTGTAAGTCGCTTAGCCAATAGTACAGAAGCAACTATATGCAGGCTCATATCACTGTGTCAACGAGCATCCAGTGAACAGATAATGTCTGCTTGAATATACACATGTTCTTGCAGGCTAGCCTACATGTCGGTTAACCCGCGAATTTTTCCAGTCTCTATTAATTATTGGTAGAGCCACGATTTTATGGCGAAAAGATTTTTGCAACATTTGGTTCCAATGCGTCATGTGCACACCTGCAGATCTGCTACATCGTTTGTGATTGGATGATTTTACTCTCACTTGCCTTGGCAAATCACAGACGTACGGGGTCACAATAATCTTATTCTGATTGGTGCAGTCAAATGAGAAACGTGTCTGAACAATGACACGCTGCCAATAACCTTGAAACAGAACTGCCGATGTGCACGTGAGTCACTGAAACAAAGTGGGGCAAAAATCTTTTCGCGACAAAATCGTGGTTCTAATTATTAGGGATTTGAAAAATTTGCTGTTTGTTTTGGCAACATGCTAGAATCCGAAGAACGGTAATTTACGGGTCACTTTCGCCACTGGCCAGTGACTCAGTGACGGATACAAGGGGGGGGGGGGATTTGGGGTAATTCCCCCCCCCCCCCCACACACACACACACACCCAAGAGCCCAACCTTGTATTAAAAATGTTATACTTTTTATTCAAACTATTGAAAATGCAGTAGCTGTTACGCACTTTGCAATATATTCTAAGAAACTGACTGTAAACTCTTTCAAAGTGTTCCAATTTGTGTCTGTTGTGTGTTAAACAATAACGTCCAAAATCTTCTCAAAATGCACCGTTTTGCATCATAAAAACAGAATTTTTCCGGGGGAGGCCCCCCTGGACCCCCCGCTTTAAATCGGCTAAACTTTGCTAGCAAAAATATATTCCCCCATTCCCTCTCCATTCCATTCTGGATCCGCCCCTGCGGTGTCTGACATGACACCTCCGGGAGAGTGCTGAGTCAATATTACAACAAGTAACTGAATGCAGGGCCGATCAAGTGGCACCACTGTGTCAGCGAGCAACCAATCAACAGTTGTTGTCTACTTGAGTATAGGTCGTTCGGAATATAGTGAACACTAAAGATTTAACCTTTTAAAAAATCACTAGTCGTTTCTGCATATAATTCAACATCAACAATGGTTACCTTACAACTTATATGGTTGGGAGCGAATTGACGAATATAGTTCCGTGTATTTTTATTTTTAAATGCAACAATACTGAAATGCAATCAACTAAATTCTACATATTTCTGGTTTATATGAAAAATAATACTTTTTTTATCAAACTGCGTAGGTTTCTACCGACTGCACAATATATCTTACACGCACAAACATCAAGTGATGTGTCCAGAGATATTAGGCGTTTCCCCTCGTTAGCCGTTACGCGCGAAAAGATACGAATTGGTTTAAAATAGAAATTTAGCAGGGCTTTTCTGAGTGCTCACTTTATCCCGAACCGCCTATATACAGATATTCTTCGAGGTTAGCCTACACATCAATGAACCCAGACATTTTTCCCGTCTCTATATTATTACACTTCTAGCTTGATACATGAGTGAATGTCGCTGTTACTATCCCTGATATAATTCCAATATCTTGCTCAGTTACACAGCTGACCATTCAACTATGGTAACCAGACACTAAAATTAATTAATTAACATATCTAATATATAAAATTCTCGTGTCACGGTGTTTGTTTCCGTACTCCTCTGAAACGGCTTAACCGATTTCAATGAAATTTTGTATATACATTCGGTAGGTCTGCGAATAGGTTTTTATCTATTTTTATACTCCTAAGAGCTATTGTTTAGTAAATATTTTAAATTTAATAATATTAGAACACGGTCGATAACTGTTTAAGTGATAATTGATCAGTAATCCCCATGAGCTGATACCAGTCTATCCCCACCAGGTGTCGCTGCAGTATTATTATTATTTATTAATTTCTTTATTATTAGACTTCTTCCACTTATATACCACATTCTTACACACTTACAATAAGTTATTTATGTGACAACACAACGTTTATCGGGGCAGCTAAATAAATAAATATATATATAAAAATGAAAGCTGACTTATTGACTGACTGACTGACTGACATTTCAAACTGCAGCCCAAACCACTGGACCTAGAATCGTGAAATTTTTTGTGGGGGTTCCCTTCAGGTCGTAGGCGAGCACTAAGAAGGGATTTTTCGAAATTCGACCTCTAAGGGGATGAAAAGGGGTGAAATGTGTTTCCGAAGAAACGTCGGGAGAGTTCGAACCCGACGGCCAATCATCGTGATTTTTACTTTAATAGGAAACTCGTAAAAATGCATATTGGCCAATTAAAGGATATTCAAAATTCAACATTTAAGGGGGTGAAAAGACCTTAAATGTATTTCCAATCAACTATCGATATCTATCGAACCCTTCGGGATAGAGAGTTGATATTCACTTCAAAATATTGCTTACGTAAATACCTAAAAAGTAGTTTTAGGTTTTTTTGAAATTCGACCTCCAAGCAGTAAAAAGGGGCAACATGTGTTTTTTATGAATCGTCTATATCTTTGAAACACAATTGGCTGTTGTCGTGATGTTAACTTTAATTGGTTGCTTTTACACACGTCTATGACAGGACTCAAATATGTTTCGAAATTCTTTATTTAAAGGGGTGAAAATACGTGAAATGTGTTTTCGATTATCCTTCCATATCAATCGAATCAATCGAGATATTGAAGTGTTCTTTGCTTTAAATTGGTGCTTTTCTAAATATCCAAAATACCGTTTAAAATATATTTTCTGAATTCGGCCCTAAACTGGTTAAAAAAGGGGTAATATGAGTTTTCGACTCACGTTCGATATATATCGATCCAATAGTTTTTTATATAGCGACGTGATTTTTGTTTAGGATTAATGCTTACTCAAATACCTAAAAAGTAATTTCAGGAATTTTCAAAATTCGCCACCTAAGGACGTGAAAAGGGGTGAAAAGTGGTGAAATGCGTTTTCAATTAATTGTCGATATATCTTGAACCCAGCGGGCTAATGTTGTGTTTTTTACGTCCACGAGATACCAATAAAGTATTCTAAAACGTGATTCAAGGGTTTTTCGAAATTTACTCTCTTAAGTGGTGAAAAGACCTTGAACGTGTTTTAGTTTAATTCTCGATATCTATCGAACCCGTCGAGATATACAATTAATTTTTGCTTCAGAATGATGATTACAGAAATTATCGCGAAACGGTTTTCAGATTTTTCGAAATTCGATTTCTCAGTACTGTGCAGGGGTGATATGTGTTTTTTTTAGTGAATGATCGATTTTGATTCGACTGTACGGGCTAGCGATGTGATTTACACTTCAGTTGGATACTTATACAAATGTCTAAGATGTAAATTTAAAATATTTCGAAATTCGTCACCCAAAAGGGTGAAAAAGCACAAAATTTGTTTTCCATCAACCCACGATATCTATCTAACCAGTAGCGATATTGAGGTATTGCTCGCGTCAGAGTAATGCTTATGTAAATATTTTTAAAAAATATGTGTACTTTTTTTTATAAGAAACGTGATTATTAAGAATAAAACTAAGTTGGTCAATTTTCAAGGCAGACGATCCGAAAAGCAGGAACGAGCAGCGAGAAACAACCTATACAGGAGTTTCACTACAGTAACCTATCGAGACGTGGTGTTGTACAACCTCTATGAGCCCAGGACACTGATATTTTATTTTTTATTATTTTTTTAAATAAATATTATTTTCATGAATTATTTCGACGTTACGTGACGCAGTTGTTTGTCACTCAGGTCTAAATTCCGGCAGGTTGTGGGCTCGAATTCCGTTAAAAGCTGCGTGTGAACGTTCAATTCTGACACACAAAAACTACAAGGCAGATAGAATTAGTGAAATTTACATGTAGTCTTTAAAAGGGGTAAAATTGTAGTTCGTTTTCCTTTTATGTTCCTCTACAATATCAGCTGACATATCGTCAGTATACTGCCAAAAGTGATTAAGTCATAAATGCTATTTCGTTTAAAAACAGTATTAAATTGTAGATATTAACAAAAATGTGGTATGTTACAATACTGTGACACAACAGTACGAAACGACGAATAGACTTTAAACTTGGGCAATTGTTCGTGAACAACATATACATATTCCTAGCATTTTTATAATTTTATCTCATTTTGACATTGTCACTTTTGGCAGTAAACCGACGATATATCATCTCACTAATCT
>PNEQ01044311.1:0-19149 GCA_003012365.1 Medauroidea extradentata | reverse complement strand
AAATATATAATTGAGGGCACCGTCAAAAAATGGTTGTGCACAGGGTAAACAGATGTTTCTCATTTGATTAACCTCTTACCTTAGGTGTCTGTAACTACCATAGAACGTCAAATTGGCAGTTTTATAAATAAGGCCCAGGCGAAGTCGCTGTTAGTGGCAGGGACAAACTTAAGACTGCTTTTCGTGTGGACAGCTATAGCTACTTATCCTTCTGCAGAATTAGTTCAACTAGCCGCTTGGACATTCTAACACTTGTTGACTGAAGTACCAATCTGGTGTGCAAAGAGGTTTTTAAATTAAAGTAAATATTATCAGTTACGAATAGTACTCGCGAGCAAAGCCGCGGGGGACTGCTAGTATATATAAGTAAATTAATATATATATATATATATATATATATATATATATATATATATATATATATATATATATATATATGATCCACTACTATCACAGAATATTTAGGAATACAGAAGTGAAACAGCCGGAAGGACAGAGAACTCAGTCACGCACGCCAGCAAAATGGCTTCCCTGGCCAGCAACATGGCGAAACACCTACAGCCAATCAGCGTAAGGTGGCTGCCTTGCTAGCCGGCAGCCAGACCAATGGGAAACATGCCGCAACACGCAGGAGTCAAACACACACGGGGCTGGTATCAACAACCTCGGCCAGCCAATAAGCGGTGAAGTTCGCTCGTATCAAATAAGCCGCCACTTCATTTCACATCTGTATTACTATCTAGTCTGTGCTACTGTGGGGGCAGTGGTTTCTGGGTACAGTACTACCATGATTATATACAGCAGATATTTTCTCGAAAATCATTTTGCGCAAATGTTATTGGATACACTACGTGCACATCTGCTTCGTGGGAATTCTACACGCAAATCTCAGATGCGTGGCGTCGCAATGACATTGTTCTGATTGGCAGAGTTAAATTAGATATGTCTCCACACAAAGACATGTTGACCAGTATGACAAGTACCGTGAAGCACTGGCGTATGATGAGCCACTGAAATAAATTAGTGCACAGTTCGTCCCACCTAAAGTAGGTAGCTATAGCAATTGGGTCACGATTTTATGTAACTCGTCGTTGAAAAATTTGAACCAATAAAAACCTGCCTAAACACACACAAGCACCGCAGTTACCTAGTTGAACAACATTTATTTATTAACGTCTATTTTATTGGCGACGTTAAGGCGTCATGCCGCTTCTTACACTTAACCAATTACATGAGACAACTACATAAAACAATTCACTAAATTAATGCCTAAGTTGCATAAATCTATAGTAACGTGGTATAGGATTTAATTTTGGAATACTTAAGAATAAACAAGTTATTAACGGAGAACTAGTAAAATGATTGATTCATCAAGTAATAAAAAATATTCTTCCACAAAGAAATAAACCACAATTATATAACGTCAGTAATTAAATACGCGAGCGATATAGCCTAAACGTAAAGTCGTACACCTCACTCAAACAACTACCAGGCATCCATGAGTGTACATGTTTACTTTCACGTTAACAACTATCTACATAGCTTTGTTTGTGTGGTCTTGAAATAGCGGGCAACAGTTAATAATGTGTTTTGCGATCTCTAGCATTGAAAGTCTTGTCACAGTTCTTCTTCCTAATGGTCAGAGTAAGAGATTTTTGGTGAATATAATTCCGTGTCACTTTCTTTCAGTGCCGTACTTGAACATCTGCAGTTCTGTTTCGTGGTCAGTGAGTCGATGTTTTTTAACTCTCAGCGTTTCAGGATTATATCCGCTAATCACAGACGTGTGGTGTTTCAGTAACCTTGTTCAGATTGGTACAGTCAAGTAACTTAAGAGGTCGTGTTACGTAATTCAACGCTAAAAGCATTAATCTATAACTGTAGGTTTCTTGAAGCAAATTTGAGAAAAATAAACAACAGCAATGCTAGACAATAGTTTTAGCCAACGTTTTAAACATAATTGTTTCCAGTGTTACGAACTTCTGAGGCACAATCTCGGACGCCGGAACCTCGTGCATTTAACTGCGGCGCAAGAGATCACGTGTAACGAATTAGTAATTCTGGATAAATATTTACTCATAAAGTTAGCAAATACCATTATCTAGGATTGTCATTGAGTATTTTATCCACATGGGCTTCGAAAAAAGCGTAGAAATCATTTCATGTTTTCAGCGTTTATTTATCTACCACGCACTCTTAAGTGGCGCCTCTGCCAATAACCACGAATCTCATTAAAGTTTGCAAAAAAATAGTAATCAGCCAAAGATAAATGTTCATTGCGGCACTGTAGAAATCAATAAAGCCATAGACGCAAATTTACATGCCGATTGCCAACTGAATTAGAAAACACATAAGTATTCATCATATCATTCCAAAACTGAGCTCTGCATGTTTCACTCTACGTAATGTATCAGGTATACTAAACAAAGATTCGGTGTTGACTGTATACTTTGCATATTTCCACCCTATTATGACTTATGGCATCATGTTTTGGGGCAACTCTTTTGACAGAAATAATGTTTCCCGTAAGTAGAAGAGAGCTGTGAGAATAATACATGGGAAAAAACAGACTGAACCCTGTAGGCCCCTTTTTAAAAATTCCAAAATATTGACCTTGGCTTGCGAATATATTTACTCATTGCTGACATTTATATCCAAAAATCATAGTTGTTCCACACAAATGAACATTTTCATCAACATAACACTAGAAGTAAAAACCTTTTACATATACCTCTTGTCAACTTGACCTTAGAGCAAAAAGGACCTTCATACACAGCTTGCAAGTTGTTTAACAAACTCCCCAGGCACCTGCAAGATGCATGTTTAGCTAACACAAAAATATTCAAAAAACTCTTTTAAAAGATTTCTTAATCCGTAATGCATTTTACACAGTCTATGAGTATTTGAGCGGATCTGTGACTATGTAGATACTTATTAAAGATATTTGTTCTGGGTTAAGATTCTGTTTCTTATCTTGCTTTTTTTTTCTTTTGCATGTGGAGACTGTGGAGAATGCTGACGTGAGTCCACATATGATTACGAGCCCGAACCGACAAGAATAATGTTGAATTTCGCTCTTTTAGTGTCTACTTTTAAATGTACGTCTAATGTACTTTATTCATTTGATTGTATATTGTAAATATGACTTGTCCGACATCTTTGTGCAAAAAATGTACACAAAAAGATCCAAGGATGCAATATACTAATCTAATCTAGAGCTGCTGATAAGCACGTAAAGCACTAAAACAAATTGTTGCAATATTCTTTTCGCCAAAAATCACTGGTCCTACTAATGACTTTAGACAAGGTGGATGAACGGGTTTGATGATAAAAAAACTGTGAGAATACTTTCTTGATGTAGGCCTCTCTTCCATAAAACGTTGCTCATCGAAACATCCGTTAGGCGGCCATGTCTGTCAATTAAATAAATTGGCAACACCCCCTTCCCGTCTGAGGAGGGGATTAACATTCCCCTTCTCTAGGGGTAGTACGCTGCCTGTTAAAAAACAGAAAAGGCAGTTGAAATAAAAAAAACCTTGTCGTGCAGCGGAGGAATTCAGCCCGTTGATTGGCCGCTGCCCGACCAATCCCGGCGCGCCACATCCGCCTCTCTCGCCATCCATTGTTTCGTCGACTTTTTTTACTTCCGTGAGAGCCGCCTGCTTTTTTTAGATTCCCCCCTCCTCCTCCCTCCCCAGGGACGATGTTACGTTGATCGATATAAGACCCCCCCCCCCACCTCTTCCCCCCATTATATGCCGGAGTCCCTCTACCCGGCTACCTCCACGCTGCTTTTGCGTTAAAACAAACAGCCAATCAAATACAAGACATAAGTGTAGACCACGAAATTGTGGTGAATATATTTTTACATTTTTTAATGTCTTATGTGCACAGCTGTAGCACTACTTCAAGGTCAATGGTTGAATGTTTTAAGGGCGTTCAAGTGATAAGAAATTGTAATTTTATATTGTTTGCAATAGTGTTACTTTTGTACACGTTCTTTGGGAGTACATTTTCCTCTTGCAGAAAAAAATAGCTTAGCCAGTTTACCCATTATGGCTTTTCAAAGTCAAAATTTGCACGTTTTTCGTTCTTATGAGTAGGGCCGAAAGTTATCGCGCAAAGATTCTTGCAGCACTTTGTTTCATTGTCTTACGTGCGCACATACATCTCTGCTTTGTGGTCAGTGATTGGATACCGTAACCCCCAGCGTGTGGAGGTTAAACCCGCAAATCACAGACGTGATGTGTGACAGTTATCCACGTACTGACTGGCTCAGTCAAATGAATAACGACTCTGCACAAAACACTCTGCCAATAGCCATGAAGTTGAGCTGCAGGTGTGCACGTAAGACACTGAAACAAAGTGGGGCAAAAAACTTTTCGCGAAAACTACAGGGCCGTACTTATAAGATACAAAAAGCAAAGAACAATAAAATAAAAAAAATCACGTCGAAACTGCATGTCACTGGCTATTGCTTGACGTATATAAAACCATATAAAAATAGTTTTTGTATATGTAAGAAAACCGCAAATAATTAACAGAAAATATATAATTTTCATAATTTTTTTAAATACAAAAATATTTTGCTAGGAATTTTTATAAAATGCATCAAGTAGTAGCCAGTTACATGTATATTCAATGTGAATTTCTTCATTAATTCATTTCATTATGTTCGTTGCTTTTTGCGGATTGTAACAACGAAACAAGTGCTAATTCCGACTTTGAAATGCTATTATGGTTAGAGAAGGTGATTTATCGCGAGAATGTTTTCTGCTAGGTTATTCTGCAAATCAGTGTAGCGTCCTGCGTCGTGTATTATTAGTCGACGATTATATAACACGGTCTAGTTGTTTATAGACGAATCACAGACGTCCAGTAGTAGTGCACCAGAATTATCATTGGCCCAGCCAAATAGAGACTCGCCAGTAACGAACTAAAAGAGTCAGAAATGAATACATTGCATTGAAGCCTACCAAACAGTCAACTTTTCCCGCGATAAATCACCTTCTCTAATTATGGTAAATTCATAAGAGGAAAAATGTACTCGCAAGTACTGTTTACTTAATTAACATTGTTTCGAACAAATATAAAACTACGATTTTTTCTCACTTGGACACCTTTTAGGCCATTGGCACGTGGTGATTGTGTTGCAAGCCAAGCTGCATTTCTTCTCAACTGTACTTGTCTACTTCCTCATGTCCAGATAAGTCTCTCAGACGTAGTAGTGCAGCAGACATCGAACTATGAGTATAAGCTGTTCACTATAAATTGAGCACTCAGCAGAACTTGTAATAAGTTAAAAATATATTTTATTGGGCCAATATAAGTTAACTTTTGAGTGTGTTGAAACATTTACAGGTGATACGGGAGAAAATGAGCACTCATAAAAGCCCTGCTAAAGTTCTATAAGATGCTCCAGCAATCTTTATTTACTTTATAAATTTAACAATGGAAAAAAGTGGGCGGTGTTTGAGTCCGACCGCCCGGAAAACAGCGCCAAAAAGTACGACATTCTCGGTAACTTGACGAACTACAGCCAAACCTAGCAAAATACATTGTTATATAGGCGAGTGTCCAGACCTGTTCTTCTACGACCATGGTCTGAACAAAGACACCATGCCGATAATTACGATGCTGATCTGCCGATATGCACGTTAATAAAATAGTGCAAAATTCTTACCGGGACAAAATCGTGGCTATAGAATATTTTACCGAATACTTTTTACCCCAATTTGTTACAATGTCACGTGCATATCCGCAGCTCTGCTTCATGGTTATTGTCAGCGTGTCTGTTTGAAGTGACTTCTCTTATTTGACTGAGCCAATCAGAACCAAGGTTATTGCGACATCACACGTCTGTGATTGGCGGGTAGAACCAGGGAACACTAAGACTAAATTAGGAGTAGTCATACGATGCACGGTTCTTAGGCAGGTAGGCATTCTGTAGAATATTGCACCACTCGTTCGAAAGAAAAAAAAAGTATTTCATTTGGCTTTGGTCATGGCCGTCTTTAATAGATGACCGGAGTCTTGAATGTGGCAACGCTGCATCGGAGGCTTACTGCCGGTCACTCATTGGCTGCCCTAGTCAGTGTAGACGTATAAAGCTGCATCTATACACGTTGCAGAGTCTAGGGTGGCCAAGAAGTGACAAGCAGCAGGTCCCCGATGCAGTGTTGCCACATTCCAGACTCCGGCATTCCACTAAGACGGCCATGCTTTGGTTTATTTTAACAACAAAATTTGGTAAACTGTGTTTCTGGGCGGTACTTATGTAATCAATGGTGTCAATTCTCTTGTACGTTTCACGCCAACCTCTGAGTTTACGAAAATATATAAGCAATACACTATCCGCTAACGGTGGGAATATAGCAATTGGAAATCCCAATTCTTATCCTAACTGTAAGGCCGTCCAAGGATAAGAATGACGTACTCGTGTTTCGATCTTCTTGGATCTCTTCAGGTAAGGGCAGGTTACTGATCCCAGCAACCACTTTACGATACGGTTTACACATTTTCGTAAACTTATTGAGGTTGGCATTGGCTAATTTTATTTTCGTAAGAGGAAAAGTGTACTCCAAAGCAATGTCTATAAAACTAATAATTACTACGTTTCCATGTCGTTTTGAAATAGATTTCAAAATACTGTTTTTAAAACGCTCATGGAGACGGGATTAAAATCGACTTGAGTCTCAAGGTAGTTACACCAAAAATTGGGATAGGCCTAGTATAGGATTGAAACGGGCGTAAAATGTCGTGGACGAGGATCGTACTGAAAACGAATCGAAAGTAAAGAAACACAAATTCGGCAGTTGTTTCGGCCTTCAGATTTTCTGTCGACAGGTGCAAATGAAGTAGACGGAATAAAAAATTATCATACGATCATGAATAACTATAATATTCTTGTGTCAGTTTCATTTTCTTTAGCAATTTAATTACGCGTGTAGCCGAAAGAAAAATAAACAGATGGCTGTGTGGATTTATTTATTTCGTGTCAGCCAACGTAAATTTCAATTGTACCAACATTATCACAGACAAATTTGGCCAGCGAACTGAAGTATGTTTCAATCGGATCCAAAGTTTGCGTGTAGGCGAGTTTCGTACTCAGTCGGGATTCAATACTCGGTTCATTTTCAAAACTATACGGAAACGTAGTAAATATTTCATACGAACATAAAATTAGTAATTTTTCGTCACTTAAACACTCTTAAGAGTGCGTGGTAGATATATAAACGCTGAAAAAATATCAGTTGATTCCTACGCTTTTTCAAAGCCAGTATGGATAAAATACTCAATGACAATCCTAGATAATGGTATTTGTCAACTTTATGAGTAAATATTTATCCGAAATTACTAATTCGTTACGCGTGCTCTCTTGCGCCGCAGTTAATAGCATGAGGTTCCGGCGTCAGAGATTGTGCCTCAGAAGTTCTTAACACTGGAAACTATTTTGTTTAAAACGTTGGCTACAACTACTGTCTAGGATTGCTATTGTTTAATTTTCGCAAATTGGCTTCAAGAAACCTACAGTTATAGAATAATGCTTTTAGCGTTGAAATATGTACCATGCCCTCTTAACTTCGTCAGATAACTGCAAGTCGAAATAACTAAATAAATGAAATACGAGCGTACACCTGTCACCACGTGCACGCACACCTCGCACTGCGCGTGAAGAACATCCCCTAGTTAGCCATCTCCCGGGGTTCTGCCCCCGGCCACCTCGCCCCCGGAACTGGATACTAGAAGGTGCTCGTAAATCAGGCGAGAGAGAGAGAGAGACAGAGAGAGCTAAGCAGGGAAGAAGCAGGTATTTTTTGTGAAGTGTGCATCGCTAGTGTTCTTTGTAGCGTGGCGCGGTCTGCGGGGTCCCCCCGCCCACATCCGGGGGACCGCGCCCCAGGACGTCCCATCTGCGTCGCCGGCTCGTTAGGCCTCGACACGCCAGATACTCCTCGCCACATGACTAGCACTGTCGCCTCATTTACCAGGCCTGCCAGCCAAAAGCATGTGATTGAAAAAATATAGACAAAAACATTGCATGAGGACTCGGTAATTTCGCCACTTACACAGTTAGTGGGCCTGGCGTGTGGTACGGAATATATTTATTCTTGTATGCTGTAAGCTGCAAGTGTATTCCAGGATTTAGATTAGTTTACATTTAATTTTTATCGCAGCTGTCAGCTTCTTTTATTTTAAGTACGTAAATTTTATATTCTTAGTTACTATTTTCTATTGTTTCTAGTTAGATTTCAACTCATTTTATTGCTACCTTTGTGCATGTGATGTTTGTTTAAAATTTGGTTAAGTGCAAGAGAAGGGACTTTAGCCTTAACTTCGCCATGAAAATAAAAGACGAAATAAAATAAAATAAATATTAACAATGTTTTCAATGCGGTTATCTACGAAAAATAGCCAACTTCAAACTGTGTTCATATGGCTTTAAAAATGCCGTCCGTTAATTCAAAACGTGATTACCAAGCTTCTCAAAAGTGATGAAAATGGTTCTTCCACGTTGCTGTAGTTTAGAAAATATCAACCGTAAGCGTAAAACAAACTCATAGAAACTTGCACTGAACCCTACCACATACCTTCCACAAATAAGATAACAGGGACATCGGTGAAGTCCCGTTGAAAAACTGTTTCTACGAAAACACTGTACGCTAGTTGAGTCCTTCGCTCCTAGAGGCGATGAGCTGTTTGACGGACGTGTTATATTCGACTTATCGCCTTCCCCGTTTCCGTGTCTCAAACGTAAAAGTAAAAGATAAGGTTTCAGTCGCCATATTGCACTTTATTATTTTTCGCATTTTTGGAATTCTGAGAAGAAAAATATTGAATCGGCGACTATACCGCTAATTCTATTTACCTTGACCTACAATACAAGCAAGGCAATAAAGCTAGTAATGTATAGTTACGTCTCAATTTGTCGGGCAAATTATGAATATAAAAAGGGCACCGCCTAACAGCACGTGAGAGGTTCAAAAGCGACGGAGCAGTAATGTCGCATCGCCTCAACGAGCCTAGTGCGTGCAAGCTTCCCGCCGAAATCGCTTTTACAGCGGAACGCTAAGCGGTGACCAAATAATTTTATTGTTGGAAAGTCTGTAGCAAAGTTCAGTGCAGGTCGCAATCTGAGTTTCACGTACATCCGGTTAGTACATTTTGAAGTACGGCCGTCTGAAAAGGCCGTTTTTAGCCATGTTGGAGGCTAGCAATGCTTAGAAATGAATAAAGGTTAGTTTAGTCACGTTATTTTGTCACGTGACGTATATTTTTTAATAGAATCAGTCTAGAAATATGAACAACTCAAGTGGCTGCGATTGGCCACACAGTTTTGTCTGTAGAAAGCAAGCTGGAATGTTAACAGAAAAATAGAGCATGCTCTGTTATCTTTCTGGACGAGATTTAAGATAAGGAATTTGCTGTGCCCTCAGATAGATGACTTGGGATAATGGTGAAATGTGCGTCACAGGGAAGCAGAAATGCTATCAGAGAATGGGCATAGAAACTGCTACGGAAAAGGGCATCGTGTGAGGAAAAATATTATAGTTTTATATTTGTAGGAAACACTGTTAGTTTTGTAGACATAACCTGTGAGTCCATTATCCTTTCACAACAAAAATAATCTCTGTCAGTTTTCCCACAATGGCATTTCAATGTCAAAATTGGCATGTTTTTTTTTAAGTTCATACAACCCCCGAAAACCAACGAACTTAGGCTAATAATACTAAAATATTCACAGTGAGAAGGTACATGTCACGGACTAGGGCTTTGTATATAAAACCCATTCAATGTTGCGTATTTTAAAAAAAAATTCTGAAAATTTGAATTTTTTTTTTTTTTTTTGCTACTTTTAGAAAATATTTTGTGTTGGGTTCTTATATACGAAACAAGCTGATGCAAAAATCTTTTCGCGAAAATTCAACGTCCCAATGTATCGACTGAAGTTCTCTCTGCGCACCGTTCAGCGGACTGTACAGGCGGCCCCCTTAAGCCATACTCGGTAGTTTTAGTGATTTTAAAATATTTTTTTAAAGCAACATAATTACAACACCGAAGAGTTCTGCATAGTTTTGTCACAAATATGTCGTTATTTGTACCTATTTTTATAGCAATAAATCTCGTATATTTCCAGATATTTGCACCCAAAATATAATTAATTTTGTTAAGAAAATAAGCCAAAATGAAGCTTTTTTTCTGTAGTTGAACAGAGCATTATTTTATAAAACCTCTATATAGAATCATGCATCATATGAATGTCCTTAGTCTTGAATTTTCAAAAGTATTCTGCTAAAAAAGTTTTGAATTTTTTTTGCACCAATGTAAAAGGAAAAAAACAAGCATGGCCTTAACACAAGAAAGAAATGCGCGCTCCATAGTATGTTCTGTAGTCGACATACTGTCTTACACTTAACCATTTGTACATAATACATAAATCACGATTATCGACAATGCAGCTACCACCGATAACCTTAAACAAAAAGGCTCTAGGCCTAGGCTAAAAATAACGGCCAGAAGTACCGTGTTGGAAGTTATTGGAAGATTTTTGTCCCTACTGTAGTATATGAATGCGTGAGTGTGTGAAAATGTTGGTAAAATGTTAGACGAGGAAGCTGTGGACGTAAAACTTTCTTGATCTACGGCTGTTGATATTGAAATGGCGACAGCTTGTAAAAGTACTGAAAGTGTGCATAAAATAGTTCATTTCTGTGTAATTTCTACAGACGATACACTTACTACCTTGCTTTTAGCAGGGACTAGTTTCTAAAATGTCCAGGCAAATACGAAACCAGCAAGTAGCTGGGAAAAAAAGGGGGATGGGGTCAGGGAGGTACACGAGTGTATGGGCACTATGACTAAAACGAGTTTAAAAAAAACTGTATTCATGTGGAAAAGTTACGACATGCTGACTTACACTTAACCATTTGGAATTAAACATGTATTTGAATAATTAAAACTTAAAACTTAAATTAAAATATGAAAAAAGTAAAAATTCCTTTAAAACGTAAAAAAAAATAATAGTTTCAAATTATTGTTGACCCATAAATGCGTCGGGGGACACCTAGGTAAACAAAACGTGTTCTTAAAATTACCAACCTTGAAATAAAATATGTTACAATAACCAAACTTACGTATATTGTGTACATATGTGACAATACCAAACTATAAGACCAAAACGTAAATTAAATTCAATATTTTGACTGATGCGTAAGGACCGGAAGATTTCGCGTATTCAATTACCTGCAGGCTAGAATCTATTGTACTATGCATATTCAAGCCCCGTCTATACGTTTATTGCCCGCTGTTCGACTGAGTAGCAGCTGGTGGACAAATGGCCGGGACTTGAGAGTATGCACAGGACAATGCATTCTGACATGCAGGTCATTGAATCGGCGAAATTTTCCGCCCGCTACTGATACGTTATTTTGAGAATTTGGTCTTGTTTTGTTCTATTGTGTTTCAGTTTCGTACGTTTTAGCTGCAACGTGTTCTACGCGTATAATAAAGCATTGTAAGCTATGGGAATATTTCTGCCCACTCTTCCCCGTCACAGTAACTGGTTCAGTCAACTACACAGCCAGCAAGCAGACGGGCGCCACTGAGTGTAGGATGGTAAGGGGGTAGGAGGCAGACTCGTCGACACCCTACTTGGTCGACACGTGATTGCAGACACGATACAGACCCGCCATAGCCACTTAGCACGCTAGTTATTACAACCAGGTTAAAAACTGGGGCATGCTCTCCCCTCAATAGCTCCAGACACGACACAAATATACGCGCTCTCCCTCGATTCACTCCAGTCGCGTGAATATCGTCTCTGCCGCGCGACTGTTTGTCTGCTCATAGGAACCCCCTCCCCCTCTGGTACAATTGTTTCCCGCTGTGTACTCACTGCGGTTACAGTCTATGTCACGTGACGTTTCTAGTTTTCCAATGTATCTTAGGAAAAAAAGATCAGTATAAAAAATCGTAAAAAAAATCCAAACTTTAGGTTGCTTTTAATTAAAAAATATTTTGTTACGTATTTTTGTATTCTTCAAACCGTAGTCCGTGACATGTAATTTTAATGTAAATTATTTCACGTCAATGTGTTTAGTGGCTTTCACATTGTGCATGAAGTAAAAACACGCAAATTTTGACTTTGGCATGATATTATGGAAAAACTGTCTTAGTTAATTTTTCTTTTGTAAGAGGAAAATGTACTCCTACGTAAATTCTACAAAACTGTCACTATTTCATACAAATTAAAAATTATGAATGTCCCCTACTTGAACGCCCTTAGTCACAAAATATTTCTTTATTGAAAACGTTTTTGCGAGGATCTTTAACGTGCTTATTTGACCAAGATCAGCCTATAAAGTTAACAACTTCAAGTAAACTACATATTCAACTAAAGCAAAGTAGTTAACGAAACACTTACCGTTACACAATTACCGAAGTTCCATCGCTGAAGTCCATACAGGACCAAACTGAAACTGAGGGAAAGAAGTAACCTTCAACTTAAATAATAATAATATCAGTAATAATAATATGTCTTTGTTTGGCGCAGTTAAGGCAATTTCTCGTACACTGAACCTGTTAAATAAATGTAAAAAAAAAACATAAACACTTCAAAAAATATACGGGCAGGCACTCAAAAACACCAAGTTTTAGCAAGTACTTAGTAAATTACACATATACTACGAAAAACATATTAACTAATGAATTTTAAATACTAGGCTGTAAATCGAACAGAAACACTGCATGTACTACCTACGAATACAAACATAAACATTAAAGATTAACACTATTTAATCAGTCGGTGTTTGCAAACTATCAAAAGGGAAGTACCTCAATAGTAGAAAAAAATTAACGCAGTTTAAACATACGCAACGGATGCTGTGCTAATAGGTGTTCGAGAGAAAAACGAGAAATTCTGATACCGTCTTGTTAGAATATAATTTAAAAAAATTTTTATTGTGATCTCAATTGTTAATTTTTTAGTTCGGTTCGATTTTATACACATTGATTGTTACTTAGGAGTAGATATGATAGTTTATCGCTGGAAAACTTGACTGTTTGCTGAGTTTCAACGTATGTTAAGCTTGCCAGAAAATTTCTGGCTTTAGTTTGTACGTGGAGTTGTTACCCTATTTGACTGAGCCGATAAGAATCCGGCTATTCTAATATTTGATGCCTGTTATTGTTTTCCAGACAGCTACCTTGTGTCAGACGCATATCGTCCAATCATATGTGTTGCATTCAACTACAGCGTTTTCAAGGCTATGTTGGCACAAAACATTTTTGCGATATACCATCATCGCTACTTAGGAGGATTTGTTTACGTTAGAAAGATACAAGAAACTTAAGTCCTTCTTATGGGAAATGTAACCACGGTTTCAAAGTGTGCTCTTTATCCTGAACATTGTATAGCAATATTAGTTCCTGGTACCCACCTACGCAAAAAAAAAATTTAAAGCCTGTAGTTAATCTTACACACTTTTTTTTACTAAACTGGTTCTATACATACCTCATACACAGAGACGATGGTACTTCGTGAACATATTTTGGGCCAACGTACCCTTGAATACACTGTAGTTTCTTGTGACTTGTATGATTGGGTAATATATATCTGACACAAAAAATAGCTGTCTGCAGACCAACAACAGGCATAAAAAATATTACAATAATGGGATTCTTATTGGCTCAATCAAATAGGCCGACAGCTCTGCGTACAAGAGAAAGTCAGGTAACTCCGGTAAACTGAACGTGTGTTGAAATCCAGCAAACAGTCAAGTTTTCTAGCGATAAACTATCATCTCTACTTAGGCCTATACAGAACACTCCCTTTTTACACAGCACTCTCCTGCAATTTACACCATTTTTAGCAAGGTCTCTCGAATGGAGTACAAAAGGAGTTCCACTGTAATATTAAATACCCGTCATTTGTTTATTTCAAAGCAGATTATAAATTTACGTTATACTACATTTTAATTACTTTACCAAAGAATGTTCAAAATCTTTCGTAAAGAGAAAATTAAAGTTCTTATATTGTTCAATGTGAAAATTTTGTTCTATTAGGCAATGCTCTCTGGTTGCTACGTTTTAAGTGATATTAATTTTTTAAGCATAAACGAGAGCAGCTATCAAAATCTGTCAGGCAGTTTTGTTTAAATTCATCTACTCCTTGTTGGCTGATTTTTTCAAAGCAGTAAACACTATGGTTTTAGCTGTAATAAACCAAATTCTGGCTAATTGACTTCTTATTCGAAACCGCATTACTTCTTGCTTTGAAAAAAAAAAAATAGCTACCACGGCAAAAACCATTTCAAATAAAACTGCCAGACAGATTTTTGATATATTTTCTCGTTAAAGCTTTAAAAAATTATTATATAAAAGCAATAGACACTAAGGAGCACGGCCTTAAATAAAGCTGAAAGAACATTAATTTCTGAGCACGCCCAATCAGGTAAATATTCCTGTGACTACACTAGTGCCTGTAGTCAGTTATTTTGCAATAATATTATTAACCTTCCTTGACCTCATGCTGTTGCGTAGTTCTTTCACAATTGAGGTTATGGCAGAGCTGAATTTTTAAGGAATATGGTTGCAAGTAAAATTAGTATACCTTAATATGGGGATACCTAAAACTGAAAAATTTTTGCCAATAAACGACACATTTTTGCGAATCTATTTTGTATACAAAAAAATTGTCCGATAGTATCTACTAATGTGATAAATGTGTTTCAACATTAATAAGTTTATAAAATTCGTGTGGTTATTTATGTTAATTTGTAATCATAATATGAAGATTTAAGTTATGATTTGATTATACAGTAGATTTACATTATTTTGTAAATAAACGTTCAAAATGCATCGATTATTTGCTCAATTGTGCTGTAAATTTATCTGTTAAATATGACAGTAAATTATTTGAAAAAAAAATTATTAAAAAGAAAACTCTGTATTGCAATAATTACACGCAGTTATAATCGGGTACTTGAAAGCAAAACTATTTACGATAACTAGAGACGTGAAAAATTCGCGTTTACATTTGGACACAAGTTAGAATTTCAACAACTGTATGTTTGTGTCACTTTCGTAATTGGCCTTTGACTTATTTGACACCTCCTGGAAGTCTCGGAGCCAATAATAAAATATTTAAATAATCCAGGCATATATCACTTCAACAGCAAGCAGCTAACGAGCAGATAATGTCTTCTTCAGTTCACATATATTCTTGCAGGCTAGCCAACAGGTCAGTGAAACCGCTAATTTTCCCTTCCTCTAGCGAGAACACAATACAGCAGTTTCGCCACACGTCTGCTCCCATTCGACCATACCATTACAATCTCCTATACCAACATGTGAAAGTAAAATATCCGTAGCTTTCGTTCGGTAAAGCCAATTGCAACTTGATACGTCATTGCATGGTTGCCACATTTACCTAACCCCATGTCATTATCGCTAGCTCATTATTGCTCTTTAATTTTAGTATTACCTTAGACTTAAGTTTGAAATATCATAAAATAATTGTAAACCGTAGATTCAAATTTTTATGGTCCAGTGTTAGACAAGGCGACATCGCCTTAACTGCGCCATTAATAAAGTATTATTATTATTATTATTATTATTATTATTATTATTATTATCTAAACCTTGTGATTAACATACGTAGTGGAACAGTTCAACTTGAGTCGCCACTTAATCGTTCTGTTTAAACTAATCATGCCGTTAGATAACCAAAACTATAAACAGATAATGGCCCTTACTAGTGTAGATGTGAGTGGGAAGGGGGCGGTAACGTTTACGAAGGTTATTATTATTTTATTTATTAGAGATGATGGTTTATCGCGGGAACACTTGACTGTTTGCTGAGCTTCAACACACGTTCAACACTTACCACAATATTACTGGCTTCCGCTTGAACATGGAGTTGTTACCCTATTTGACTGAGCCAATAAGAATCCAGCTATTGTGGGGGTTGTTGGTCTGCAGCAACGAGCTATATAGTAAACATAGAGGGGCGGAAACAGCTATCTCCAAGATTCTGAAGTGAAGCCTAATTGAACGTGGTATTTTGACCCTAGATAAAATGGCGGACTCTTGTATCCGGTCGAGAGACGAGAGCGATTATGTTAATTTAAACATTATTACAGTATAATATATTACAATAATTATTGGCATTTTTCCTGTGTTTAGCGGGAATATAGTGGAGTTATAAAGTAACTGATTTTATGCGAACATAATGACGGATTTTCAACATAATGTTGGCCACACTGCTGTTCGCCATGTTTTCTGGGGACAAAACAGCCGTTCAATTGGGTTTCACTTTGGAAGCGTTTCCGCTCCTCTATGTTAACTGTATAGCTCGTTGCTCTGCAGACAGCTACGTCGTGTCAGACGTATATCACCCAATCATACGTGTTGCAAGAAACTACAGAAATCTCTCTACATTCGTGGCGCGCCAAACTGGCGTGCAGTGTTTTCGTTTTACACTTTTTTTTTCAACAAGACTTTAAGCGGCGACCCTACAATTTTATTTGTGGTAAACATGTAGTTAAGTCTAACATAATGCTTCCAATGTTGTTTTTGACGAATCCGATTGGTATTTCTGTATTGCTTGACTACAAAAAGCAGTTTTTAGTCATTCGGAGGAGTTTGTAAATGGACTACTTAAAGTACACGCCCCCTGACGTCACCGCAGGGGAAAAGTGCTGTGGGCAACAAAGCTTGTTTACAAACATGCTGATTTGTTAGTTGCTAATTGCAGAAAGCAAAAATGTTGCAAATTAATAGATTTGCGCGTAAGGATAAAAAATATTAGTTTCAATTTCATGGTTAAGATACACAAATACATAAGACTAATATTTACCTGAAAAAGCGGCAAATTCCAAACAAATAATCAATTTTCTTGGCGTACATCTCATCCGGGACATGTGAAGCCAAACAGATAAATGAAGGTTATGTTCGGCTGCGGTATCCATGGAGATAGGAATTGTATCCCACACCTGACTGAAGCTCCGCCTCTTTTCAAGTCGTCCATTTATGTTTCCAACAGGCATGTTTCATTTTTTTAAACGATAAGATCATGACTTCAACCGTGTGTTCTTTTCGTAAGTAAACATATTGGAAATAGGTTTTTGTGGTTTCGCGGTACAAATAACAAGTTTCTCTGACGAACACTAAATTACGTCTAGTATTCTAACATGTTTTCAATTAGGCCAAACTAAAGTCATGAATGCAAACACTGTGTATTTAATAAGACCGTACATACGTGACTTTTAACTTATAGGTAGCCTCTGAATGAATGTATAGCGTGTTCGAGACCAGTACGTGCAGAAACACTATTCATACGCCAGGTATGTATGTCTCCTAAGGTGAGGTGAGTGAGCTTAGTGTCTCGTCGACAGTGAAGTCGTTATAGACGGTGACATATAACCTGGGTCAATGACAGAAGCTGGGAGACGAGTCTGCCACGATCTTTGTTAAGGAAGGGTTTAACATTTATTAAAATTGTATTATCAAAATTTTCTCTTCGACAAAGTATAGGATATGTTCTTCGCAAACTGCTTGACACAAATAATAATGGAATATTCCATTAATTTGTCATATGTAATCATTGCAAGAGAATTCTTAAAACTCAACTTTTAATTCTCTTGCAATGATTCTGCATGTAAATTAATGTAAAATTTTATTAATGTTTGTGTGCAGCAGTTTGCCAACAACGTATCCCATGCCTTGTCGAAGAGAAAATTTGATAATACAATTTTAATAAATGTCATGCCTCAAAAACTGAAAATACAATAAAATTGTTTAACACTTCCACTTAAGGCTAGGTTTCAGTCGCCATATTGAGTCTTTTTATGTTCTACTTTTTTGGAATTATAATAAGAAAAATGTTAAATATGCGATTATACCTCAAATTCCATTTACATTTCGCTACAGTACAGACCTTGTGATTTATCTGTTAACATATAATTACGCCACAATGCGTGTGCAAATTATTTTGTAGTCATAATTTGCCCGACAAATTGCGTCCTAACTACACATTACTACTGGATTTATTTGCTTGGACATACTCCATTGCGAAGAAATTATTTCACAATGGAGTATGTCCAAGCAAATAAATTCAGTCATGCACTCCCATTGCACAGTTCTTTCAAAGATTATACATTACTAGCTCTATTGTCAAGCTTGTATTGTAACACAAAGTACGTAGAATTTGCGGTAAAGTAGCCGATTTAACATTTTTCTTCTCAGATTTCCAAAAAAGCGAAAAATAATAAAATTTAATATGGCGACTGAAACCGAGCCTTAAGGGCGCGATCTACCGCAATTTTCATCACCACGGTTTTATTTTTTATTAGTGCGAGAATTTTTTTTCTTATTTTAGACACAAAATGTGACTAAATCTGGCTCTTATGTAATTTTTTTTTATCTCTCATAGTTTTCGCGTAATGGCTTGTTAAAGTCAAAATTTGCATGTTCCCGTTTAGGGACTACACTAAAACCAACTGATATACCAAGCTGGAAAAAAAAAATCACTGTGGATAAAAACATTGCAGGCTACAATGTTACGTTCATAAAAACAAAGAATAAACATTTTTTATATTTAAATAAAAATCCTGAAATTTAAAGTAAAAATTTAATTTTTTTTAAATACAAAAATATTTTATTTTGTGGTTAAACACAGCTGAATTTGCAGCCTACAACATCGTTATATATATATCATATGTATGCCGATGATCTGCAGATGTACATATCGTCTTCTCAGAATGAAATTATATCAACTATTAACAAAATTAATTTAGATCTTGAAGCTGTTAGTAATTGGTCCGCGGCAAACGGTATAAAAATAAACTCACAAAAAACCCAAGGCATAATAATTGGGTCACCCTCTTTAGTTGCCACTATTAAAAAACTACCATTACCTAATATGGTACTCAATGACACAATCATAAATGTTTCTGGTAGTGTTAAAAATTTAGGTGTTATGATAGATGAGTCTTTATCCTGGGCCGCACATACAACTTACGTCTGTAACAAATCCTACAAAACTTTGTACTCTCTAAAGCGATTTAAAAATCTCTTTCCTGAACGTATTAAATTGCTACTTGTGCAGACTCTTATACTTCCATTGATTGATTATTGCGATGTTGTGTA
>PNEQ01044304.1:0-35540 GCA_003012365.1 Medauroidea extradentata | reverse complement strand
AGAGATATGACTTGAAGACGGAGAAAGAGTTGCCGAAGTAGGAACTGTGCGCATGCGCGTGCTGGGTTAGAACAGTTTCACGTCCTTTAAACGTTCCAAAAATAACAGTGTAAAATGCGAAACGTGTTACTCGAGTAACGTGTTACAAATTTATAACAGTTATTTTTAACGGTTACGTTAAATAACGCCCATCTCTAGTCATTAGTTTCAGTACAATTTATGTATTTTTTATTTTCCCTTTGTTGTATCTCCTGCTTTATTACACAAAACGATCCCTTGCGGGTACATGTTACAATCCACCACCATGATACACACTCAACTGGTCAAAACAATGTCAACAGTCTTACCATTACAGTAGTCATTTGAGTCACTACAACTCCCCTCTTCATTTTTTTAAACTACCCTAAGAACCCACTACCTTCCATAAACCCCCTTCAGCCTACTCAGCTCCTATAAGTTCAGCTGCTTCCGAACTTTCACCTCTCTATGCGAGCGGCGCAACTCTATCGTGGGACTACTGCTGCCTTGCGTCACTATGTCGCTTTCTAGAGGTGGAAACACCTCCACCGTTGGTTCCTCTGGAAAGCCTTTGAAATCTTCATCCTCTTGGCTTTCATCCTGTGCACTTTTAGATGTCCTCAGGTTCACCTTCACTGCTTCGTTTTCTCTTGCTCTGTTGTTTGCTGCCTCTTCCTCCTCCCTACTCACTCGATACCTTGGAGGTTGCCGGAATTACCTCATCAAACTTCTCGACTCTAGCCTGCTTGCTTCCTTCCCTTCTACTCCAACACCCCTTATCCTGTTTCCCTCTGTCTGTCCGTGGTTGTTGCCTTAAGATTGTGATTTCCTCAAGTGATCTGCATGAATCAATCTGGAACCTTTGTCGATTAATACCCAATATGTCACTGTGCTTATAACTTTTTGCACCTTGCCTTTGACCCAGTTAACCTCTTCCCCTCGTACTGTTTTCACCTATACGTCTTCTCCCACCCCAAAACTCCTGAGGGCACCTCTCCTCTCATTTATTTGTGCTGTCATCTGAACTTGCTGGGTTTCCATAGACCACAGCAAGCATGGTTTCAACAAAGTTAGCCTTGTGCGGGGTTTACATTTCAAAAATAGTTCTGCTGGTGTTACGTGGGTTAGTGTATGGTGTGTTTCTGTGTGCAAGTAAGACTACAACCAACTTGTGCTGCATTGTGCGGTCGGAACCTCCCCCCGTTAACTACCTCAGCAGTGCGACTTTAATAGTTCGTACTTGTCACTCCGCTGCCCCATTGGATTGCGGGTGATAAGGTGGTGTTTTCATGTGTCTTATCCCATTGGCACTCAAGAAGGTCTCGAATTCTTTGGATTGGAACGGTGGTCCATTATCCGTCACCACAACTTCCGGGAGTCCAAATTGTGCAAACAATGTTCTTAACCGGGCGACTGTATGAAATGCATTTGTGGAATGCATGGGAAAAGCTTCAACCCACTTTGAGAAAGCATCCACGACAATAAGGATTTTACAGTTACCTTTTTCTGCGAAGTCCATATGCACTCTCTGCCACCGTTGTCCAGGCCAAGCCCAGGTTTGTAGTGGAACTGGTTGTGTCGCCCTCTGTCCCATCTGGCAACTGTCACAATGCTGCACCACTTCTTCAATTTGTACATCCATCTTCGGCCACCATACATAACCTCGTGCCAACATCTTCATCCGGGTGACTCCTGGGTGTTCTTCATGTAATAATTTTAACACGTTACCCTGCAACTGATGTGGTATCACCACCCGATTTCCCCATAAGATGCGGTCCTGTTCAACAGACAATTCCAACTTTCTACACGCAAACGGCTTCATTTCAGGTTCAACTACTATTTCATCCCAGCCGTGCTGAGTCTGGTCCAGTACTCTTGCGAGGATAGGGTCCTGTTTCGTTGCTTGAGCAATGTCCCGTGCAGTTAGTGGTAACTCATCCAGCGCAAAGAAAAAGAACACTGACTCACCTTCGTCCATACTCTCCTAAGAAACCTTTACCCTCTCTTGTCTCGGTACTCTTGACAGCCCGTCCGCAGCCCCTATTTCAGATCCTTTCTTATATCTCACATGGTATTGATACGGTGCGAGGAACATCGCCCAACGTTGTATTCTTACTGCAGCCATCGCGAGGGTTCCTTTTTTACTGTCAATCAGGGTTACCAACGCTTGATGATCCGTGACTAGTTCAAACTTACGGCCGTAAAGGTAGGGGTGGAACTTTTTTTTTACACAAATTATGAGCAATTTTTTATTTTTATATAATATTTTATTAGTTTATGTGACGGTGCATAAAATATTGTTCAAAGTCTGAGGTAATACATGTTTTTGTAAAGTTACATTCCAAATCTTAGCATACATTTTATGAATGTGTGCAATATGACCTTTGTGTAAATATTATCATGTTCAAGCAACCTAATTTAGATAATATAAAATTTTGTATAACATTACTACAAATTACATGTGTTCATTATTTTGTTTATACATAAAAGAACAAGTTGGTTTGTGTTCTACCACTAAATAATGGCCAGAAAAAAATGTTTGTACACATCTTTTCAAAATGGTGATGTAATGGTATAATTAATCTTTCCTATGAAATATCATAGCAAACACAATTACAATTTACACATGAACAATATAAAAAACACAGCTTTCATTTAAATACAATAATGATATGGGGGTTCAAATATTATATTTAAAAGAAAATAATGAATATATGCAAAAAAACAGCAACTGACTATCATAACAAGAAAATTGAGTCCAGTGTTGAATGTGTTAAATGTATTCTTAGCAGACAATAAATGTGGGAGAAAAAAAAACATATTTTCCAGTTCCCACACAACATTAGTTTTGAATGAACAATTTCATAATCATAAAAATTACTCCAACAAAATTTTTGTCTTCAGATAGACACTAATCAAATGGAAGAAATCTTTCGCTTTGCCAGTAGTAGCAATAATGATTAAAATGTACGTGATAATTATAATTTATTAATTAAGTGCCTGTTACTATTCACCTAGTGAATTAATAGCAGTCAAGTGTGTGAATAGTTTATTATTTCAAACAGGGTGTGAAGCCAGATTCTAATTCCAATTTCCCGTACATTTCCAGCATATTTTATTATAATTCCTCTACAAAGAAAAAAAGTCACAAAACAATTACAGTAACTGCTATTAATGACTCGCCATATGCCTATTTCTCGCGTACACAGTAACTGAGAACAATTAAGGTGTTGTACAGGAAATACCGATACACTGCACAGTATGACAAATGTAGCAGAAATACGTAGGTTACCACATGCCGTCAGCAAGTGAGGTCAATGAAATGTGACAGCTATTTAATAACGTGTGCTGTCACTGTTTATGCGCGTTTCTATAGTTGTATCTAGGCATGTATTCACAGTGTCGGTTTTGAAAGCAAGATAGTAATTCTAGTAGCAGTGTAATCCTTTACTTCCTTCTGACACTATTTCAGTGGCAGCAAGATAAGCACATGGTAAATCATAATACGCAAAATTTATCTAATTGGGAGAAAAATTATCTGTGGGTACAACCAACCACTATGTGACAGTCTTTGAAATATTCTCCCAAGTACTGAAATTTATATTACTAAAGAGACATAGTAAAGGAATAAAAACTGTGACCATTGCCAAACATTTGTTCATATGACCGAGTTATCCACTCAAACTGATAAGACTGAATTTTGACCTTAAATTTCCAAATATATAAATTAATGACAGTGGCCCCGACAGAAACACAAAAGTTTTATTGTATATTTATTTTGTGAATATGTATTTTGAGCAAACAACACACAAACTACACATGAACAACTAGTACGTAAATCAAAAATAGAGTAAAAACATACCACGGCTGTAGGCCTAACCTACACCGTACAATACAACATGTCACATCCTGTATTTACATTTTCAAATGGGAAAAAGTGTTTTGTATTAATATAATTTTCACATTAATTGAACATGTAGACATTTCCACCTAAAATGCAGTACTCATCTGTACAGATAAGTTAATGATTAGAATGAAATGAGGATTTAAGAAAGTATAACTAATAGAAGTCACCGTCGTACTGAATTTTGTAACTTTCTTTGGAGAAATAATCAAATATTTCTCATTACAGCTCTTCTGAATTTACCAAACACATTATAATTTAGTTACAAAATTTAACTTGTAGAATGCCTAGATATGTCATAATCTTATGAAGTTAGGGTCATTTAAATAAGATTTCCAAGTGCAGTTTTCTTGCGGCCAAAACATTAATAGGTAGAGCCAACTGCGTGAATGCACACAAAGGATTAATTTTATCAAATGTACATAGCTATAATTTGGTGAAACAGTGTCACATCACATTCATTTTCTTCTGAATTGTATTTCAGTTTTCACATAAATACCCCAGAGTGCGACAGTAATGCCATCTCTTTGGAACTTTTGCAAGACCCCGCCTATCTGTCGATTTTTGGCCAATCACGGGAACCCTGAACCTATTAAGCCTCACTGTAATTTCAACTTGAAATTTTTGCCGACCTATCCTACCCTCTTAATTTTCATAAGCGCCTTACAGGGGAAGGTGGGGCAACGGAAATTTCAAGTTCACTGAGTTCAAAATTTAATCCAGATGACACTAACCTGTGTTCAAATTTCAACTGGTGACATTTCGATCAACTTCTCACATACCCTGAAAAGCATCACAGGCATTTTTAAAGTCCTTTAAGAGGGCATGGTACATAATTCAATGCTAAAAGCATTAATCTATAATTGTAGCTTTCTTGAAGCCAATTTGCAAAAATTTTACAATAGTAATACTAGACAATAGTTTTAGCCAACGTTTTAAACAAAATTGTTTCCAGTGTTAGGTACTTCTGAAGCACAATCTCTGATGCCAGAACATAGTGCATTTAACTGAGCTGCGAGAGGTCACGTGTAACGAATTAGTAATTTTGGATAAATATTTACTCATAAAGTTGGCAAATACCATTGTCTAAGATTGTCATAGAGTACTTTAACAATATTGGCTTTGAAAAAAGTGTAGGAATCAATTTATGTTTACAGCATTTATTTATTTACCACACACTCTTAAGGGATCGACAAAAGCTCATTATATAAATGAGATAACCTACCCTACTCCAGCAAGTTAGTTTTTAAATATGCCTGTTGTGGTTTCGGTTGTCTACTATTTACATTTTTCGTATTCGCGCCAAATTGAGACATTCGTCTGCTAACCATCACTTAACCTGCTCGAGAGGCTTCCAGGTAGACATTCAAAATGGGTTACGTTTCAAGTTAACTTAAATTGGAAGTTGGGCTGACCTACCCTACCCTTGTGAACTTTCAATTTCGAAAGCACAGAATATGTAGCACTGTAACTCCATGAGTCTGCAGCATGCTTAGTGTTGGTGCATGTGCAGACTCTCGTTCGGTCCAGACATAGCCGACTGAAGAGGCGAAAGAAGATGAAGTGGTTCCACCGCCTCAAATAAGCTATGACCTTGAGATCACAGGACAACGCACTATGTTTACAGTGGATAAAACATTGGTGGATACTTCCCGGAATTTTTAAGAATTATGTACAATTCACTTACATGTCTCACCTTAGCCATTTGCTGGACACCCTGTTAAAGTAATATAAAATGTATTAATGGCATATTTTGAAGCATGACATCATACAAATTCTAATATAAATTATAAAAATAAGAAATATAATATTTTATAAAGCATTTCATGCTCAGATAGCGGTATAATTTTATACGGGCATTCACTCTCTATTTTCAACGCATGGTAACTGCCATAAGAACAGTCCTAGTTTCAATGAGCACTGCTGCCAAAAGTCCAAAAAATGCCATAGAGTAACTATGATCTTAAAATTTTCGCATACTGTACAGCATCGAAACATGCATTGAACTATATATTTTTTTCATCATTCTAAGGGGGTTTAAAAGCCTAAAACAAAAAATTTGTACTTATATTGTTTTCATGTATCAGTAAATAGATCACATCATAACTTAAGAATTAGTTTAATAATGATATTCAAATTTTTAAGGTGTGTAACTTCATATATCTGGACACCAACGAAAAAATCAGAAAACCAAAAATTTTCTTTCTTAATTGTATAGAAATTTTTTTCTAACCTGAAGTGCATTTGATCACATAGTGAAACATTAAAAAGTTTGTCAGTGAGAAACTTGTTTGTTATTGAAGTTTGACAGGGTATTAAAGTGAGAAAGTTGTTCCTAATAAGCTGAATATATTTTTAAAAGTGACATCACTGCAATATCTGCAACGATTCTCATGTGAAACATGTTGCATATTAGGTCAATGTTCTCGCCCTGCAAGTCAATACATCTGACAAGTGCTCAAAGTACTGTTACCTTCACTGACTGAGAGGTTCTGGTTAATTACAGTCTTCCTTTAGTCAGCTGATTTTTTTGTCCTGTATATTAAACTAGTCCAAGAGTGCACCAGTGTCTCGTGGTCATATGATTTGTTGTTCCAATGATGAATTTTGGAGCAAAACTTTAATTAATGTGTTTTGTTTTTGTTAAGATTCATTTGTATGGAAGGTTAAACATTCAAAAAGACACAGACACAATATAGATGCTACGATGGATGGAGTGTAATATTCTGGTGGTGTACTTCAGAGAGGAAATAATTAATATAAATCGACGCAATAAAATACACCACAGTGTTTAGAATCGCCTAAATTCCTGTTCAAAACAGTTAGACATAGCAAAAACAAAGTGGCAAAACATATAAACGAACAGGACAAAAACATACAAATAAAATAGGACAATAAACAAAATAAACACTTGAGGAAAACTAGACCTTAAGCACACCGCACAAACTATCAAAAAATAAAAAGTGTAACATGACCTAAAAAAATTGAAAATAACCTTACTACGATACTTTAACAATAGTTAAAATGCACATAGGAAAAGTTATAAATAATAAGATGTTAATTTGTTGTTCATTAAATAATTTCTCTTTTTTTAATTATTTAAATGTTTTGTTTCCAAATTGGAACAATCAAAAGACAGTTCATTGTAATTGGTTAGTAGGTATGTATACAAAAAATAAATGATTTATTTAAGTTTATGTGCTTATGACAAAATTAACAATAAGGGTACCCCATACATTATGTATTAGAGAAGTTATTATACAAAAATTTTAACCATTAATAATAATTATATTATTTTTAAATTAAACATTAAATAAAAATTATTTTATTTTAAACTACACATTACAAAAAATTATTTTTGTATATATTTTTATACAAAACAAAATAATCAGGCTCATGATGTGTCTCTCATATGATGTCAGTAAAACGTCTTTAAAAAATAAAATGGGTATATACATGTTAATCTTCGGAGAATTAATAAAAAAATTATAAATCACAGACTTAACTGAGACTAGTATCAGTCTTGGTACACACCCTGCTGCGGGAGGTGGAATCACACCGAAAAGCAAACAGTTACACCGCTACAGCTTCCACAATGGGCTGGGTGACGTAAACCAAGCAAACCCAGGGCGAAGTTCAGTAGCCGAGGTGTGCAAAATCTACTACATAAATTTTAATATGTCCCAAAACTGGTAACAACGAGGAACCTCACTTGAGGGATTGGACAGGACGTCACACCACAAATTATGATTAAAATAAACAAACCACAGCTCTACGATGACTACAAATATTATGTAGGTTGACAAAAGTAATGTCCATGCCATAATCAGCTGATTATGTTCTGAAGAACATCACCTGCAAATGCGCACCACAGCAGTATGTCATGACTCTATTCTATAACAGCAGTACAAAGAGTGATGGAACACAGCAAAGAAGATGGACAAGTAAGGGGGAGAAGGGGAAGCAAAGCAACAGAAGACAGTCTAAAACATCACAGCTAGATGGCAGGGGCAGCTCGAAACGTAGCAAACAGCATACAAGGGGGAACGATAACAGTGAATATCATGCAAGCAGAGTGGACATAAGAGATATCACGTGGGCAGATCCCAAAGGGAGCTATGAAATCACATGATAGAAGAATGAGTGGACACACTCACAAACTAAAGGCACAGAGAAGAGAAAATAATATATAATAAAGACTTTACCTGAAAGAATGCAAACATACCTGCCCGCACATCCGGCTAAAAGAAAAACATGTTACTGCAGCCTGAATTAGCTCTACTAGTAGCTAATGTGTAAAGGAAAGATTAACAGTAATGAGAAGTGAAATTTGCTTAAATATCCATAGTAAATAAAATTACTGTTAGTACAATACAAACAATTTAATACCAACAAAAAAACTTAATTGAATGAGCCTGAATTTAGGAAAATATAGGCACAACATTTTAATAATTAATTTATTAAAGTTGTGACATATTTAAAGTGTCACAGTATTCCAGTATTTTTTACATAAGTATTATGATTAAATTAATGAAGCTTTCAAAGTAACCAGCTGTTCCCAACGAACGAGTAATGCTTTCAGGAAGGAACAACAGCAACATTTTAGCTAATCTGCAAAGTTTAAACCGAAAATGAAAGGCAAACTAAACTACCCAAAATAAATGTACGGACATAATCATTTCTGCTCCTCATATGAGAGCTTTTTTTATAAATTTAAAATGCCTTAATATTAAATATTATTCTAAAAAACAATTTGGCCAAAAATTTAGACCAATTAAATATTCAAATAACCAATACACAAATTTACTAAACATATAATGCTAAATTCTGAAAGTTTACAAATATTATAAGTTAACTTTGATAGAACATATAAATATGACTAACCAAAAAATTGGCATCAGGATGTATTTTTAGGATTTATAAAAGAAAATAATACATTTCTTAAAAATTCTAACCTATAACACTAGAACAAAAAGTAATTCAAGAGTAAGATACCTTAACACAGCTACCATATGTACTCGTGTATAGTGGCCACCATGATTTTTGCAACTAGTTACAGGGAAAAAAATTTTAGTGCCTCCCTAGTATGTAAAAAAACACGGGAGAATGTGCCGAGCAAGCCGGTGAAACATAACAAGGGACGCTACGATGGAATGTTCAAGGACGGAAGGGGGAAGATAGGAAATGCGGCTGGCAACTTATAAAAGAGAGAGGAAAGATAACATTCACACAGGTTAAGAGTGTGAAGGCAAAGAGAGTGTAGGCGAGCCAAGAAGGGGTGGAGTGGTTTGTCTCCTGCCAATGTCGCTTGCTGCTTGCTGCCTGCCAGCCATCACCTCGCGTGGGTGTGTGTGTCTGAACAACATTCCCTCTCTCTTGCTCAGCTATGCCAGCCGCTATCAGCATGTCCCTCCTCCTCCACCGTGCCTATGAGATACCATCAGTCCTAAGATAACATGCCTTGACAGTAGCACGCTTGCCTTTTTTCATCTCTCCTGGTGAGTTTTGGGGGGGAAGGAAAAGAGTGACGCTCTTTTTTCGCCCTGCCTTTCCCATGGAAAGATAGTTGGTCAGGAGCCGCCATCAAATATCTTTCCCGGTTGGGGGATGGGGAAGGGGAAAAAAGGAGAACAATGATGCCCTTTTTCTTTTTTTCCCCATGTAGCATAGCTAATCACAAGACGTCAAAATTAACTTATCATATTGCTTCCGCCCACCACCCACAATGTTTCATTTCTGCCACATCAAATATCCGATCCTTTGTAACCAATGTTTAAAAGTACCTGTGTAAAGACTAGTAAACTTGTTTCCATCATCAGACAAGTTTTTAACCCTTGCATACTCTTGTATACTCCATATTCATGAGTGAAAAGATGTATACTTTATAAAACTATAAAGAACTAAAAGGTTTACTCACTTGATTGTATTGTTGAAAAGCACAGTATCTTGTGGTACCACACCTATTATTTTTCGCAAGGAAGCCTGCGTTACAAGTTTGATGTTTTGGCCATCAATGAAAATAGCTCCACTGTCAACATCATAAAATCTAAAAAGCAGCCTAACAATTGTACTCTTCCCACTGCCAGATGGTCCCACCTGAAAATTACATAAAAAAATAAAATAAAAAAATTAAAATTGTTTAACATACAAAACAAAAACTAAAAAATATATTACATTCGTCACACGTATCATAACGTAAAAGATAAAATACAAAATATTTCAAAATGCCATTTTACATTGCAGTGTTATATTTACTTTGTAAAATGTTTTGACTTTACTCTGAAATTTCAAAAGAAGTATTAAAACTTAATTTTTAGGTTTCAAAGCTGTTTTTCCAGACGATACTTTAGTAACGAAAATTGGTATCCACGAAGTTCATCACTTGACTGTATCTATGGTAGGGATATATATTCCCTGTGTTCAGAACTAACTAGAGCTATACTGTAAGTTGGTATGAAAGGAAGGGGTGAGAGAGACTTACATACACATGATGCAACAAGATTGGCAGGTACAAAGTAAAGCATGACATTATCCTGACTATTTCCTTTCTTCCACTTAACTCTGGCTGAAGGAAAGTGGAGAGAAATGGTGAACATTTCTAAGATATTCATTTCTTGAAACAGCAATTTGAAAATAAGTTAACTGTGATATTTTTCTTTTTCATCTTCTTCGTCTTCTTCTTCTTGTTCTTCTTCAGAAAAAGTGTTCTCCTTGATTATTTGAATCTTATCAGATATGTAGCATTTTCAGTTGTATGGTTGAAGACTACTGTGAACTGACCCAATTTTGTAAATAATAATTTAATCTTCGGACAAAGCCCCGCTTGTGACAAAAACTGTATTAAGATGTCCTCTAGCTACACCAACACATCCCCAGAACTCTAAATTTATCTCCAAGAGGTCTTACTTTTGATTGGATCATCTCCAGATTTTCTTAATAGGTAAGACAATAATAATTCACGAGAATGCTACCAACTGTCACATTTACTGGCTCAAAGAAAAGCCAGCCAAGAGCTGTTTTGCCAAAACAGCGAAACAAACAATGTTTGAAAATATTTGTACTGGAGATATTTGTAGTCTAAGTGATTAATAATTTGAAACAACAACAAATATTGCTCACCAGGGGGCGCAGATTATGTTGCAGATGACGCTTAAACACAATGATACAGGATGAGTGAACAGTGTGAGGCAAAATATTAATTTTTTTACTGTCAACAAAACACAATTGCACCCAATATTGAAGAGAACAAAATATTGAAGAGAACAAGAAAGGGACTGGTGAAGCTGTGCCAGCCTCTTAAGCAGACACCGTTTACACAGGCTGCCAATCTTAGTCGAGTTGCCTCTAACCAAGGTACACAGCTGCCTTTACACAACCTCCGACGAGTTAACACTCAACATCACTAATACACAACAGCTACAGGTTCAAACAGCTACTAATAAGGTTAGAGCAAGATCTTAATAGCAGAAAATGTATTACGATATCAAAAGCAGGTACATAGAGCAGTTACAAACAATACGGCGGCGACGTCAAACTGGGCATGACCCAAGAACAATAATCAAAGCTGTTAACAAGACGCAATTAAATTAGAAACAATTATTACTTAAGTGTGCACGAGCTAATACACCAGCTCTCCATTATAAACCAAATTAATAAAAGCAGGGAAACCTCCCGCTTGTGCCAAGCTCGCGCTCACGACGACATAACCCTGATTGCCAAACTCAACAGAAAAATAAACAGAATCAAACCAAACAAGAATGGAAAACAATAAGCAGGAAATAAAACAAGAAAACTATAAATTTACCAAGTACATATCAGGGAGTGTCGCCGCGGTCGCGAGCCCACACAACTACCCTCAAACCAGGCCGGGAGAAGACTCACAGTCCAGCCCACACGCTCCAGCCAACTCAGCTGGCGTGGAGGGGAAGGGAGAGGGGAGGAAGGAGGGAGCACACGAGCATTGCCGACTATGGCCGAGCGGACCCGAAGACGTCCAAACGGCGATCACAACAAACACTGTTTCGGGGCACCCAAGTTCTCGTCTAGCACGTAGGACCGTTAATCCACAAATTGCAAACAATGCACCAATACGAAGATCTTCTTGGTTTCCAGGCTTGGGAGTGTCAGACTCCCAGTACAAATCATGACAGCCATAAGAAAGATAAAACAACCCACTGCAGGCTCTTAGATCATGCCCCAAGCACTGACCAAACAAGATAATGAAATTCCAATCAAATTTACAGTTTACATATTTTGAATTTTAATAATTAACTACAGGCACTTAATCCTCTCTTCCTCTTCCTATCTCGGTGACCAATATTCAATGCATTATTTAATTTTATCTTTCACCAGGGGTTATGGGAACTTGCTTCCTGATGATCATTAATTATCTCCTATTCCACACAACAGATTCATTCTCAGGGCATTGAAATCTCCCGCCAACCAGCAGCTACGTCTTCATGTAGTCTTTAGCCATTTGGAATAGTTCGGATCATACGTTGTTGCCGGCCCCACGCTGCCGGTGCCAAATATTACATTTCGGTACAGAAAAAAGATGTTCTGATGCTGGATGTAATATTTCTAGCATCCTCTACCACATGTTGCGGCGACAAATAACACCCGCCAGTCTTCCTTATCGGTGTTCATCCAGAAAGGAAACTCGAATTCCCAAAACATTCCCAGTTTATTTAAATTACATTTACATCGCAACGTACAAACTTATCATCACAATATGATGAACACCGTTTACTGGAAAAAATTCAGTAACAAAACGCAGCACAAGTTCACGAGAATTTAAAGTTTGAAAAGAAAACTGCAACTGCATACATTACATTGTAGCTTCATAAGCAACGTTAATTGAGAAGAGAAACTAGCACTCATGGCCTACGCGTACGAGCGGAAAAATTTTATGGAGAGTCCAGAAGGAAGTCCAAAAAATAATTATACAGAAGAAAACGCCTCGGTGCTGCCCGTACATGTTACGTTTGGACTCCTGGTGGTAATTCATAGTAAATTTGGGGTCACAGGCCCGCGACATGACCGTCTGTTTCAGTGTCTTGGTTTATTCTAAAATCACCTCACAAAAGTTAAAAATTCGGGCTACAGCCCCACAAAACGACTACACTCTGCAGGGTTTTTGTTTATTTTTCTTCCAACTACATTATTACAAAATTGGGCCACAGCCCGACCACATGACCACACTCATCAGTGTCCTAATTTGTTCTAAAAATAGCGAAGGCTTAACACTAGAAGGGGTCACAAACGTCACCATAGGTCACGCTCCTATTGGTTGTGCTGATGTAACATAACTACAATAACATTGCTACTTCTAGAGCCTAATTGGCAAAATACTGTGCAGTAACCGCAAAATGATGCCTAAATTGAAAAAAAAAAAAAAAAAAAACAAGAACACAAAACAACACTAACTGAATTCTCGGCTTTTCTGTACTGTAACTCGTGGCAGAGTTCTTCACCCTTTTCTGAAACTAAGACCACTTAAAAGAAAACATTATTTAGTTAGAATATTAACAAAATACATATAAATTACAATAAATGCCTGAATTTAAGATCCATAACAAAATACCAAATGAGAACTGTCATTTTGCAATGCTACAAGGCGTAAAATGTTTTTCTGGACACAAAAACCTTGTGCGCCGTATTTGACCCCCTATTTTTTTCATCACAGTCTGAAAACATGAATCAGGGTTAGAGAGGAGGTGACATGAGCATGACCTGATCTTACTACTTCCACAATGGGGAATGCTTGTGCTGTGCTTAATGTACCCCTGGGAGCTTATTCTGAGTTTCGTGGTTACGAAGCAATAGTCGCTATGAAGCAACTGTGCCGCAGCTTACTGAAAAAGTCGTTTCCCTTCCAGTCCACAAAATCTGTATTCAGAGTTTTAGTCGGTACGAGGGCCAGCGCGTTCAGGTATCTTCGGCCCAAACGACTTTTTCAAGCAGCGTGCCAAGATGGCGGGCACTGAAACATTCAGGTATATATGACCGTTTTTCTTAAATTTAGGAGTTTTCATGAACTTAAGCTGGTGTCAAATAATAGAAAATATTAATTAATTAATGGATTTTATGAGACAGTGATTTTACGAGATCATTCTCTAGCACAATATGATATAGTCACCATTTTACGAGTACAGTGAACCCTCGATAACTCGGACCTCGATGTCCCGGACTTCGGATAACTCGGACAGAATTTTTAAAAAAATTTTTAATAATTTTTATTAATTATTTCTATGGTTAAAAGACATAAAACATTGTTTCTGCTGGATTTAAATTCATCACATTATATTTTAGAACAGTATTAAACTTTATAACGTAGTCGTCCATCGCTGATCAGCCTTTAATATTACCACAGTAAATATCTGGCAAGTTCCGTGTGGTAAAATGTTGCTAGCGAGGTGCGCGACGCGCGAGTAAAGATGCAACGCAGCAGGCCGACCTCTCACTTTTTTATCTTTCCTCCCTCTTCATCTTGCGAGCCAAACACGCACGTGTGTTGTAAATAAACATTTCAGCATGGTGCTTGTGAAACGACGGTAACTGCTGGTTACAATGACGGATAAACAGAAAATTATTTTGTTCTTGTATGTACAGTGAATACAGGGTTGCAAAACAAATTGTCCCGGACATTAAATAGAAAAATTAAAAATCATTGCTTCACATTGCGATGTAGAAAAATTGCTGAGAGGGTTTTACGCCCCTTTAACAACGATGTTTTCAAGAGCCGATGTGGGTGGTGAAAGAACAACACAACATCCATGCCCAAGCCGGACACGATGAGTCACGCTCGCTGGTTGATGATGCTCTGTTAATAACGTAAGGGCGTCTGGAGAGTTGTAACGTTTTAAGCGTGAATCGGATTTGTTTTTAAACTACTTCACGGAAAATAATAGTGTACATATAATGGCCCGTAAAATGTAAACGTCTTACGCGGGATAATTTTAAACGATTTTCATTGAGTGACGCAAATGAAAGGATTAACAAGATTTTGTAGTCTTAATTTTTCCATGTTTACTATACACAATCAAAATCTTTTTCTTTAATTTAGAAGAAATGGTCACGTTATGATCGAGTAAATATAGAAAAAATGTACATTTGTTAAATTCTACACCAAAAAAATTTGGAAGGTAATGTTTTTGAAAACCCCTTATAATGGCCGCCCCCCATTTTTTGGGCCTAAAATTTGGTGAAAAATGTGCGGCGATTACGCGAGTAAATACAGTAACTCTGTAGAACCTGATTAAAATTTTATTGCTTTATAATATGACAATTTGTGTAAGAATAAAGCTGTAAATTATGTGTTCTATGATGCAATTTACATACATAAAATTAAATTTTAAAATTAGTAGTATTAAAATGTTTTCACATAATGCACAGTGACCCAGAAGGATTGTTAATTACAGTACCGTTTTTATTCATGTATACGAGGAAAATTATTTTTATACCTTTGTAACATTGTAGGAGTAACTATCAGGCTAGCTAGCAGTTGTGACATACGAACGTAAGGAATTTTTCAATGTAAACATCTTGTGTGAGATGCGTGTGGTCACGTGCGGCGTTTGTATTGCATGAGACTGTACTGGTTGACCTTGACTACTTCCGCTCGCAACCTCCCTAGCTTATCTCCAACGATCATTTCTTATCTCTCTCACACGTGCAGGCACATTGTCTGTCGCCAGCTTCTAGCACAGAGATAAAAAAAAAGATCAGCCAGAAGTAGCAGCATAAAAAAGCAAATAAATATATGAAATAAAGATATGACTGCCCACATTGTTTGACATTCTTTTACAGTCCTCCACGTTACGTTAATTTTCCCACTGCATGGCGGCCCTCCCGTCACGTGATACGATAGTTACGTACAAAACAGTATTTATTGCAGCCTCTTTTGCTTGTAGAAATAATAGCGTACTAATTTCTTCGCGTTTCTTGTGATTAATGACTGATTACCCCACCTCCCCGGACACCCCTCGATAACACGGACAAATCGTAACTCGGACAGATTCTCCCCCCTTTTGGTCCGAGTTATCGAGGGTTCACTGTATTTTCTTTTACGTAACGTATGTGTTTCTATACCATTTTGTCTGATTGCGATTAAATTTTGGTGGGTTATGCGTGCACCCACGAAGGTTACTGACAGAAAATATTACATATCATGCAGGTAAGAACAGAATAATATGTTATTATAAAAGAATGGGAGGGGAGTGGCGAAACAGAGCAAGCAGAACGAGGGATACGAAAATTTAGTGAAACACTTTTAAGTGTTCCTAAAAAGGCCATTAACAATCATTAACACAATGTTGTCCTATTGTTTAGAATTTTTCCAAATTTAAAACCACGCGAATGACGTCGCGGGCAAAAAAAAACATGGATGGGTATGTAGGCCAATGTCTGTGTGCGCTCGCTTGTGTGTGTAAAAGCAATGTTATAACAACATGATTAAGTTTTTAACAAAGATGTTAATTATCTACACATGTAAACTATAATTGTAAAAAGTAATAAAAAATCATGGAGTGACCAGGATTTGAACCACGAATCCAAAAAACAATTTAGCAGGCCAACTCACGCCGCATCCAACTGAGCCAAACTCACATGCCTGGTAAACAATTAAAATTATAGATTTAACAATTATCAAATATGTACGAGTCTTTTGTTTTCAGCTATTTACTTATTTATTTATTTAATCTCATTACATGTATTTGCTAAAGGATTGTTGTTTTGGTCAACATATTCTCACGTTGCTAGATATCTCGTAGAAGAGACTTATCCCACAAGTAAACAAATAAGAAGAAAATAGTTGTGGATATTATGGCAGTTATGGTAACTTATTATTTCCATTTAATTAAGCCGAGTCGTTTATACAGAAACAACATTTCCTTTCCATGTATTAGTATAGCAGATATAACTACGTCGCCATATACCCGCCAATGCGAGTTACCGACGAAATTCAACCTTTCCAACTGCTCACGAGCAGTTGGTAAGTTCTTACCAGACTCGTGACATCAAACGACACCTGTTTTAAACTTAGAATACCAAACAGTCGTTTTGAACTGACTATTGCTCAGTAACAACTTTTTTTGTAGGAAATAGAAACTCAGAATAAGCCCCCTGGTTCCAGGGCTAAGTTGTCTGTGGCCAGGACACACTAAATACTTAGTGGACCAAAGTCTAAAAATAAATTTTACTTGTAATATTTATGTCCTTTGCAGTAGCAATAGAGTATTTTTAATGTTGCACAAGCTAGAATGTTTTTCAGCTCCTTCTGTTTATCGCAACTAATTGTTTTAAATAGTAATTTCATCATTTTATTTACTGTACTTTTATTGTGCAATGATGTCACAGAGTTGGTGCATTGGTCATGTGTACTTGAGACCTGAGATGTTCACGTGATACCAATGATACTTCTTTAGCTGCCCGTGTTGGTGATGGACGCAATGTTTTGAGGCATCAGCAATTGACCAGGTAAGTCACAAACCTTATTCTTATGTTTTGATATGAACCAGTGTCGCAGCTTTACCTTTCGTCCTGCCATCGAGTATTTGGATGGTATCCTAGCAAAAAGTTTTGTCTCTTGGAGTGTTGCCAGATGCTTCAGATTGATGAATGAGTTTAACTCCAATAAAATGACATTTGATGTAAATTATAAGTTAACTAATGTAATATCCACAATACATTGTAAGCAGGATCTTGACCCAACCTCCATAAGTTTTGATACGCCTAATGTGGTCTTAGGTAATTTTATCAAATTATGTAAAAATTTTAAAAAGTTCAAAAGTTATTACCACATAATTTATAAGGTATATAAAGACAACATCTCAAATGTACCAACAGAGTGAAAAAAAATTAAACACTAATACCCAGAAATATTTCTTATACTCATCATGATCAAGTCATTTTTAATGAAAAAGCTATTATTTCTATACATTTATAGTTTAAGTTATAATGGCACACCTCTGAATGTTGTTAATTTTTTAATTGACTTAACTCCTCCAATTTAAACTCTTAATTGCTAACTCATATTTAAGACTTATACATAGTTAACTGTGACACCATAATAAGATAAAGATCTTGGGTACTAACAACCCCTCTCGCATCTTTGTCATGTTTCCCTATTTCTGTAACATCTAAATTACTATATTACCTAGGATAACCTAATAGTTTTCCTCTTGGATTTCAGTCACTTACAGTCTGGAGTGTGGTCCGATAAGTCAGGCTTTGAGGCATGTGCAGGCCATGTTAGCCAGGTCAGCACTTTTGGAATCGTAGCACCTTGGGTGGTCTAGTCATGCGCAACCAGCCATTTCAATTGCCTGCATCAATATTGCTCCGGGGACATATATGTTCATGTTGATGCAAAATCCCCAATCAAAATACTAATGTATGTTTCATGTTAATTTTGAATAAATTTATAAATGTATTTTTGTTACAGTATTATGTTGATTTTAGTTTAGTTAAAATTTAGTTGTAGATTTTCAGGTAGACTGGATCCCGTAATATCAATCTGCCCAGATGGGGAGTGGAGTGTCCACTGAGAGAAGGGAGTCTTAGTATGACAACATTGTAAAACGAAAGGTTAAGGGTTTCAGTAAAACTACAATACGTGAAAAATGGTTCATGATGAGTTACTTGGTATCCACATTGAAAAAAGTAGGTAATTAGCTCTATGCCAGTAACTTCTTGTCATTATATGTAATGAAATTGTGTACATACAAACAGCTTAGGAAAGAGGTAGCTAAAATCTGACCTCAATATATTACCGGTGTACACCTTCTTGTGCAGCAATAAATTAGCAGTGCAAACATATCAATTTAATTGACAGGATGCTAGCTAGATACTAGCCTCAACTTTATTGTACACTGTTGATGTTCACTTTTATCTACCAAAAAGATGTTTGTGTACAGTAGGCTTTATGCTTACAAAAGTTTTTAAATTTTGGTGATATACAGCACACATACTAGAAGATTGCAGCCAGGAATATAACTCCACATAATGAATAATTGAGTATGTTAATAAGGCATGTCATTCCTTGTAAATAAAGCATAAAATGTATGGTATATTAGAATATTTCAAAGATATAACTCTAAAACACTTACCAAAGCTAGTGTTTTTCCTGTATGGACACTGAAACTGATGTTGCGAATGACAGTCCTTTCTGGAACGTAACTGAAACTCACATTGTGGAACTCAATACTTCCCTTCCTAATAACTAAAGCACCCGCTCCAGGCACATCTTTAACTTCTTGTTCTTCTTTAAGCAAGTCAAACATATTTTCCATATCTACAAAGTTCTTCTGAATTGCCCTACAACCACAAGAAACAAAAAAATTATATATGTATATAGACACACACATACACACATATAAACACTGTAGCAACAAAGCGCTATGCAAGTTACCTTTACATCTCGTTGACAGTTAGGTCATTAGAGACAGTGACATACAGTTAATTACAAAGACAAGAGCTGGGAGAGGAGTCAGTTAAGGCCTTTGTTAAGGAACTATCCCAACATTCGCTTGGAGTGATTTTCGGAAACCACTGAAAACCGAACCGGGGATGGAACCCAGGTCCTCTCGAATGGGAGTCCAACGTGCTACCGTTGCACCACCTCGCTCGGTTTTACATAAATAGAAATTAATTAGCATTTACAGATAGCAATGTAATTTGAAAACTACAGTTTTTTGACTTATCCAAAAAAGAAAGACAAAACTTGCAACACGTTTTAAATCTTGTGAAGGTCTGAACGTGTTCAGGTAATGTAACAGTTATTTTTCTTTTTAAGATTGCATCATGTAGGTTAGCTGATGGTCACACACAACATGGATCGAAAACAGTGAAGCTTACAATGAAGCTTACACATATCTCAAAAAAGAGTAGTTTCAGGATTTTTCGAAATTCAACCTCTATGAGCAATAAAAAGACATTTTCAATTAGTCTTCTGTATCCTCCTAAACCTTTTGGGGTACAGGTATTTAGATGTTTTGTGAATAGGAATGAAGCTTACGTAAATACTTAAAAATCTATGTCATGATTTTCCAATCTTCGACAATTTAGAGAGTGGAAATTTGTGAAATGTTCCAGAAATCTCAAAAAGTAGGTATGCCCATGGAGAAATAATTTAAAATGTGTTACTTTTTGCCATCCTATAGAAACAATTGCCTTTTTAAGCACAGAGGCGGGTGGGCGTGCGTGCGTGCATGCACGCGTGTGTGTGTGTATGTGTGTGTATGTGTGTGTGTGTGTGTGCATGAGTGTGTGCGTGCACATTTTTTTTAATGGAATAGCAGTTTGGATCATTGGTAGGAAATACAGAGTTCAAATCTTGTGTAAGGAAGGAGACGGGGAACTGCTATGAAATTACATGAGTACATATTTTGTGGCAGCTGGCAGACAAACTTATTTTCTAATTGAAGTGTACAAAAATGTTGTTAAATGTCAAAAGAATAACAGATATAGTCACAATGGGGGCAGTTGAGATATTTGAACTGCTCTTAACAGCAAAGGTTTTGAGAGGCATTGAGGGCTTCATTAGGTAGATATGGAGCAGCATTTGAAATGAAGGGTCTGGAAAACAGAGATTCCTGAGAAAAATCACTGACCTGCGAATACTGGCACAATTATCACATGTGAAAATAAGAGCTGACAGCTGACTTTGCCAGAAATCGAACCCAGATTACAGTAATGTTGATTACTTTTTTAAAAATAGCAGACGAAGCTGCAGCTGGCCAGCTAGTACAAAATGTAACATATTTTGCCCTCTACAACTCAAAGTATTACACAACACCCTAGCTGGAGAACAGTATGGTATAGACAAGCCATCCACTGAACTTGAAAGCATATTTCAGTATTTTTGCGAAGATGATAATAGCAGAGCAATGGCGGATAAGATGGAACCCTGGAATGGGGACAGAGCTTGCTTGAATCTGATGAATATAATTTATTTATTTATGTATTTATTTATTTACAAAAATATTAAAGTGCCTGCCAAACAGTCTTATTAGACCACACCAGGAAGGCACTACATTATAAAACAAAAAAGGACAAAACATAACAACACAAAACAACACAACACAACAACACAAGACAGGTGATTAAACATATTAATTCCGTGAGGAATAATAAACCAAGCGATATCTGCAGTAATAAGTTTATAGCGTAAGTAAATTATTTCATCAAATTAACTTAATGCGGCAGAACAGAAATCAATATAAAATATTTGCTACTTTGATCAACCTCTAACAGATTACATCTAACAATGTTTTGAGACAAAATGATTTTTTATTAAATGGATCAAAAGATAAACAAATTTTGTTGACATGTTTAGTACAGCGTTCAATTACTCTTCCAGATTTACCAGAACAGAAAATAAAAAAGTTTCTACTTCTATAATTTGGAATTTTCAGGGATAATGACTTGTGGATCTCAGTATAATCAAATATTGCAAAAAAACATTTCAAAAGAAATAATGCATCCATAGCAACTCTTCTTTCAAATGGACAGATACCTAAAAAATGTACAGCTAAGAAAGAGTCCTTTAGGGATGTTACCACCAAGAAAGCCAATAGTACCAGTAGGCTTAGAAAATAGAATCTTTTACTAAAACGTTTATATCATTACATCATTAAGCTAACATAACTTAATTGTATATGTTTAATATACACACATACAAAAAACAGACACACAAATACACACAAAACATACACACAAACAAAAACACAAACACACATGCATGCATGCATGCAAACACACATATACATATACACACACACACATATATATATATACACACACACACACACACACACACACACACAGGATGGTCCTTAACTACAGGTAGAAACGCAGGGAGGTGATTCCTTATGGAAAATAAAGAAGGCCATGTGTAGGATACTTTCTACCTAAGCGTAACATTGTGGGAGTAATGAGCCGCAGGATATCAAATTTGAAAAATGAATTTATTTTAAATATCGGAAACAGCATTATGTAAAATGACAATACTCTAAACATTGATTTGTTTTAATAATAGTCTTCAAATCCACATCAAATGCTGGTTGATACCTTCAGCCATTACTAAAAGAACAGGGGTGGTCACCCTCTAAGTGGACTTAACGTATGTGCCAATTGGATAGTGGAACATTTGACAATATTTTATTAAGTAATGCAAGCTCTCTAATAAAAATGGTCCTCTTATTGCAACTGTCTAGGGCTCATAGTTTTTTGTGAAAAAAGCACGCGAAGCTTTGGTTGAAGCGATAGAGTACCAGGAGAGCATTGGCAATACAGCGTACATTGTGTTTGGAATTGCTCAATTGCTCTATCCAAAATGGGTTAGAAAACAATACATATGAAAAATTTTGTACAGTAACTTGTAAGGGAAAGATCCATCTTTACAAAGTGACATTTTACCAAACAAAAATTAAATCTAACAGACAATAAGAAAGGTACTGTGAATGAATACATTGATCGTAAGTATTTACACAGCCACTATCGTGTTGTACAATTTCGAGAAAAAAGTGAGGGAGTGGTACAGTGCTACCAATGTGTGTGGAACATGTAGGTATTTTGTATTGCTTTTCAAAGATGTAATACAAATGCATAATACAAGTCACTTTCATGCAACATGTTTATGTGAACTATTGAGAAGAAACACATGTGAGGGTGCACTTTATTACCCACCAGGTATGCAACCTGCATTGCAAGGCTGGTCAATTGACACTGTTTCGCGTGCATCGTTCGCTTAGCACCGCTACTGTGGTGTGCCCGGGTGGCATTGCACAGATGGTGCGTAACACGGAGAGACGTTACACATATGCAGAAATGGCAGATATGCAGCTCATGTATGGTGCTGCTGGAGGTAACGCGAGGGAAGCTAAGCTTCTGTATGCACAGACATTTCCAAACGAACATTGTCCAGGACATCAAATGTTCTCGTTTGTGGACCGACGGTTATGCGAGACTGGAACACTTACAGCAAACAGGTATGACACCAGCGTGAGACGCAATGTTAGAACACTGTCAACTTTGAGGAGGAAGTATTGGAACGCATCGCCGAATCGCCATCAAGTAGCACAGATGGAATTGCTCACATAATCCATGCAAGCCACCAAAGTGTGTTGAGGGTTCTGCATGAAAAACTACTACTCCCTTTTCATCGCGAAAAGGTGCAAGCATTACAACCATCCGATTTTCAGTCACGAGTCGATTTCGCTCTCTGATTTCTGCTTCAATGCGCAAACGAACCTGGATTTTCTCGCAACATTTTGAGGACCGACGAGGCTTCTTTAACGCGTGATGGCATTCACAACAGACGAAACAGTCACGTATGGAACGACATCAACCCATATGCGATGGTTGAACACCGCCATCAAGTGACATTTTCTGTTAATGTCTGGGCGGGCATTGTCGGCGACAACCTGATTGGTCCTTATTTTTTGCCAGCGCGTTTGACTGGCCGCCTTTATCGACAATTTTTAGAGGACAAACTTCCAGTTCTTTTGGAGGATGTGGATTTACAATTACGCCAGCGTATGTGTTACCAACATGACAGAGCTCCTGCACACTTCAGTTAGGAAGTTCATTGTCACCTTACCACCACATTTGGTGAGCGATGGATAGGCAGAGGTGGACCTGTGAAGTGGCCAGAACGCTCCTTAGACCTGACGCCACCCGATTTCTTTCCGAGGGGTCACCTGAAGACATTAGTATACGAGACCCCAATCAACACAGTAGCTGAACTTCATGCCCAGATTACTGATGCTTGTATTACTATTCGCAACACCCCACACATGTTGCATCGCGTGACACAATCAATTGTTCGTCGCTGTCAATACTGTAGCGAAGTAGGTGGTCGCCAATTTGAACAGTTACTGTAAAAAATGTGGCATTTTCGCAAGCCACATTCTCGTGCAGTTGCAATCTAAAATAAAATAAAAACAAATACAATAAAATCAACTCCAAAGTACAATCATTAAGAGTTAATGTTTTTTTTCTCATTTGGAATACAACTATCAGAAGATCTGTAGAAACATGATTCTGTCCTATCGTGTAACCCGCATTCACATACAGCAAATAAATTATGGTCATAGGACCACCTTTGCAACGCGGGTTGCATACCTGGTGGGCAATAAAGTGCATCCTCACATGTGTTTCTTCTCAATAGTTCACATCAACATGTTGCATGAAAGTGACTTGTATTATGCATTTGTATTACTTCTTTGAAAAGCAATACAAAATACCTACATGTTATGCACAGATTGGTAGCACTATACCACCCCCTCACTTTTTTCTCAAAATTGTACAACACGATAGTGGCTGTGCAAATACTTACGATCAATGTATATATTCACAATACCTTTCTTATTGTCTGTTAGATTTAATTTTTGGTTGGTAAAACGTCACTTTGTAAGGAACTTTCCCTTACAAGTTACTGTACAATATTTTTCATATATGTTTTCTAACCCATTTTGAATAGAGCAATTGAGCACTTCCAAAACACAACGTACGCAGTATTGCCTATGCTCTCCTGATACTCTATCGCCTTAGCCAAAGCATCGTGTGCTTTTTTCACAAAAACTATGAGCCCTAGACAGTTGCAATAAAAGAACCATTTTTATTACAAAGCTTGTATTACTCAATAAAATATTGTCAAATGTTCCACTATCCCGATGGCACATACGTTTATTATAACACAAATCAATGTTCAGAGTATTGTCACTTTACATAATTCTGTTTCCGATATTTAAAATAAATACGGTTTTCAAATTCGATATTCTGTGGCTCATTACTCCCACAATATTACACTTACGTGCAAAGTGTCCTACATATGTCCTACTTTATTTTCCATAAGGAATCACCTCCTTGCATTTGTATCTGAAGTTCAGGAGCACCCTATATGTATGTATATGAAATTAGATAGAAACATACACCTTACTACATTTTCTTGGCCGAAACGTCGCAAGACAATCCTCAGACGCGGCTCACACCCACAAGCCAAGAAAATGCAGACAACAGCCGCGAAAGCCTGCGATCTATTTTATACACCTTACTATTTTACTTTTGTTTATTTTTACAAACATGCAACAATATATACAACGGCACAAAGTTATTTTGAAACCCTCAGTCAAATTAGGGAAGGGGGTTCATTTTACTTGTCTACCTCCCTGTTCTTACGCCACTGATAGAATAATTTACAAATGTGCCTACAGTATTTACGTAATTTCTTGTTATTGATCAAATATCACTTCCCTGTGTATAAACCTATATCCTTCCATTCAACTTCGACTTGCTGAAAAACTAAGAAGCAGTTTTGTGGTGGTATTCAATATTTTTATAGTGACTACTAACTGCTTATAAATACACATGTCCAAGACAATATACAGGATGATTAAAAAAGTATACTCCAACTTTAAAGGTCTGTATAATCACAACCAATCAACTTAGAACATTGTGTAACCACTCAAAAGAACGATGGAAGAGCAAACTTTTTACACAATACTTTTATAAATGTTCAATGTGACCACCTTGATCAGCATGAATCACATTTATGTCATGATAACGTAAAGCACTATGTGACGACACAGAATATGGAACAATAGTCTACACTACATGGTACAGGGCTTGAGCTGGTCAGCTCACCCCCATGTGCCCTAAAGGATTGTTTAGAGTATGAGACTGTGATTTTCCTGGGACTTTGTACCGGCTAGTGACTTTGAATAGTGCGCCGTGTGTTAGCCCGCCAATGAACTCGTTATCCCCTCCCGCATAGACTCTGACACGCTTGCCGCAGCTTCGTAAATGTTCGGCTGTCTTCGTGCTTCCCCTCCCTTTTCCCCTTCACTCCCGAGCCTAGGCGGTTTCGGGTCACTCTTCCTCCGTCCTGCTAGCGAGTGAGTGTACCGAGATCTTCGTGGCCGTCGCGGCACCATGCTTTCATTTATTAGTTTCTGGTAAGTCTTATTAATATTTGGAACCTTTTTTCTTAGAGTTTGTCTTTAGCCTTCACTAATTCTTTGCGCCGTTAGGCGATGCGGTGCCGTCTCGGTCACAAGGGGATCGGAAGCCCCATTTATTTGTATTTGTTAATTGGGTGTAATGTTTCAATTTGACTTATCAGATATACGACGTTTTGTGATCAGCCTGAGGGCTTTTGTTCAGTACCTTGTAAACCTTATTGATATTAAAAATGAGTTTGTTAAAATTTAATATTTCTTATGTAATGGTCGTAGATAATCCCGAGTCCCGTTAGCGTGTAAGTACGTCGCCTAATGAAGTGAGTGGAGAGGTGTGGGTAGGAAACTTGTGCCTAGCACAGAGTGTCGCTTTTGTGCTAGAGTTGTAGGGATTTGTGAAATTGTTCCCACGAGATTCGGGCACAGACTTACGGTATTCTATTACACACGAGAAATAAAGTGTCATCAAACGTCATTCTATCAACGTCTATGGACACACTCCTCCTCCGCCTAGCGCACGTCCTTGGCAGTGAAGGGCGAAGCTAGAGAGTGTGGCACATCATGCCAGCTGTGTTGATACATCAGAGGTGGCCGACCACCTGGCCGTTGAGCGTTGTTGCCACATCACTGCTGTCCTACAGTGTCGCTGCCACTGTATCAAACATGTGCCGCACTGCACACATTACTCTCAATTTTTAAATTTAAATTATACGTGGGACTTTCAGAATGAATTGACAATCTGTACGTGCACAAATATAGTAATACCTGAGAGTGGTAAAGAAATTCCAAAAAATTGCATATGGTTTTCGCACATCCACAGATATCCTGAAAAGAAATGCAGCAGACAAGGAGGGCTGTAAGACTTTTTAAAAAATAAATAATAAGTCAATAATTTCTTCTACTAATTATTCAGAGCTGAATTGTTGTTTGCAACATTACTGTGCTATATTGTTTGTGAATTTGTTTACGCCACCATTGAGGCAGTCATGTATGTAGCGAGGAGGGAGGAGGACATGTGTTGGCCCCGGGTCCTTCACCACTTTGTACCAATAATTTTAGTTTTAAATAGCATTATAACGTAAGTTTCTACACCCGTTTTGTTTGTATTTGACCAAGGGCTCTCACCCCTGTCAACCATCGCGCCTAGGGTCTTAGTTAATACTTATACAAACTTTTCCATTGTCTGCACCTACCGTTTTTGTGCCGCATTGCGTTACCCACTGGAGGGGCTTAGCTCCAGGAACATTTCGCTACCTTGTCATCAGTTCAGTTCAATTTCTTTTGTGTGCTTGTTTTTTTTTTTCTCGAATGGTGAGTCCTACACATCGTAAACCACCACTCTTAATTCCTTCTGTTTTACCTACCCCATCCCTACTGAAGTATAACTATAGTAACTGTGTCCTGTGAGTGTGTTTTTGTGGCATGGGATTGGCCAGACAGAGAACATTTCCCTACTGTAACTGTGGAAAGTACAAGAACAGCCTGGTGCGTAGCCTGTCCCGTGGTTGTTGGTCTACCGACCATGGGATCCATCACCAAACTTCATCGGAGGGGTTTCCCCACTACTTCCCGCCATGCACCCTTTCTACCATCCATCTCTTCTCGATTTTCCTTTCTAGTTGGCCTATTCCCTTAACACTGACACCCATATCCTTTTGGTGCATCCAACACATCACTCAAATTAGAGTATTTTTCTATTCAAAGTACATCCCCTCTCTTCGTCAAGGTAACAGGAGAATGCCACTTCAGAATTTCATCAAATTCAGTACTCGTGCAGTACCAAGTAAGTAAAAATGACTAATGCATTTTGTTCATGCCATGTTCATTACATACACAGCTCAGCAGACTTTTAGAACCTATATTATATATGTATATCACATGAGATATCTAAATGAACCATTAATCAGAGTCGTCTAACTCATTATGCACATATTACCTAATACAATGACTTTAGCGTTACATATTTTGTTTACACTGTATTAAGTTTTCAAGAATTGTTGACCTTTGAACTTGTTTTAATCACATGAAATATCCAAACACCAGCTTCCAAAGTTTCTTTAGACTCAGTACACATTTAGTATTAAATAATTTACGTGAATTCAAAGTTGTTGGTTTGTTGAGCTTAGTAATACAAATCCCCTGAATTAAAAAAATTTCATAACACTAATATATAATTTTCAATACATGTATGTCAATAAGTACACAACTGATAGGAAGCAAATTTAATATTTGATTATTAAATATTTTCTCAAATATTTATTTAGTCTTTTTTTATAGGCCCATAGTGTTAGGAGAAACATGAGAATAAATCAATATACTAATTTTATATTTGTAGATGTACGTTCTGCCGTTTGTTGGCACATGTTCATTTGTTTGTTTATTTTGTTTTGTCTAGTTTGTCTATTCATAGTGGTAACTAGATACATATTTGTATGTATACCTTTGAGAAAAACTGATTCCATTTCCACTGTACATGCTCTTCAAACACAAATATTTAAAAATGTTGGTGTTCCTTCTTATATTGTTTCTGAAAATGGTTCACAATTCACCTCAAGAATTTTACAGAACATGTTTTACTTATTACATCCGCCACATTACCCTGTCTCTTTACTACCCACAACCCTCGCATGAGGAGCGTTTCAACCGAAACCTCCGCTCCGCTCTCATTGCTTTTAATGAAACAGATCAAAGTAGCTGGGACAGTAATCTTTCTTGGACTCAAATGGCTTTCAATTACGCCAATCATGAATCACATAAAACTAGTCCTTTCAAACTTGTTTCCAATTATGCTCCAAACAATCCTTTGTCAAACTTACGGAGTTTAAATGGTTTGTTGCCGGATAATCCTAAGGACATCCGACAAGTTTGGGCAGCAGCCCTAAGGAATTTAAAATGAGCCCATGTTAAAAAGCAGAGCCAAATATGACAAACACCGGGTTTAAAGTAGGTGACCTTGTCCTTTGCAAAGCCCATCCCATCAGCAATGCTGCTGATAAGAAAATGGCTAAACTTTGTTACCGTTGGTCTGGTCCCTACCAGATCCAGCGTTTTCTTATGCCTGTGACTGCTAGTCTCACAGACCCTGAGACAGGTCATTACATAACTAGTGCCCATGTCTCCCACCTGAAAAGGTATTATTCTTCTTGATTTTCTACACAGTTTAGGAGCTGCAGATTCTAACTGTGCATTGTGTGTTTTTGTTGTTCGCTGGCTAGCTACCAACATTGTCTTAATTTTTACGACTTCGACTTTTGTACAGTGGTCTGAACACCCACTTGTATTAGTCTTTTGGTCTATTAATTCATGTGAGCTCACAAACAAAAATAATAAAAATAAAAAACCACGGTACTACACTCCATTTACTCTTAGTTGAGTTTTAGGATAAACAAAGCAAATGATAAACAAACGTGTTAATTGGCTGCTGACCGCCGTGCACTGTGATCTTGCATAAGAAATAAATCTTTGTTATCTTTCCTGTACATATAAATTTACCACTCCATCACTTAATGAGAGAGTTTTATTAACAAATATCTAAAATATACAGACGTTACAAACACAATCCTTGACGCTATATGTTTATTACTTTAATTATGGTTAGCGGACGACACGTCCGTACAGTTGGTTCACAAGTTATTTAACGACTGACGCACTACTAAACGTACGAGTTTCTTGGTACACTTGCCAGTATTTAGAGATGTACGATACTCTGAAGATACCAAAAGTTTAGTTCAGTAATAATTACCACACTAAAAATAAGTCAGAAATATCACAATCAGATATAATGTTTTATTTTTTCAAAGTATTTTTGGACGTTAACGCGTCAATGTTGTGGTTACTGCTAATATTTTCTTTCGTTCGTCCATTTTCCGTTCCAGTTCGTCCAATCCACGGCCGTGTGGTCCGAACCTAAGTTCCTTGTTCTATTTTGTTCCGTCCTCACGTCGGTTTATATTTACATCGCTTGCAGATTAGGTTATGTGATGCTAGACGTGAACAGTGAAAATGTCTTGCATGGTTTTCGAAACGTGAATATATTTCTTCATTACTGAACAAACCGTGGTGATGTTTATAATGCAAGAATAAAAATCTCGCATAGCAATCTTTTATGTATAAAAAAACAATATGTGTCGTGAATTATCGACAGATTGTTTGGTGATTTATAAAATGTAATTTTTTCAAATCGAAGAACAAAATAATCCAGGAGGACTTTACAGTAAGTTTAATCACTCATCTTGTTGACAACTTTTTTCTGCATGTAGTACCAAATTTTCGTTACGTTTAAACCGGAATATCTGAATACAATCATTAGTCATGACTTGACAATTACTATTAAATTTTGAAATATACAGTAATTACACAAGATGTCAATATTTTTATCAAGTTTTTGTGTAATTTTTGTTTTCCTTTGTTGATAACACGTACGAAATTTTCACGCAATATTGTTTTAATATATACGACGTTGTTGTTTCCTATGATGCCAACTGTACACACTTTTGTCAGTTAGAAATAGTACGTCGGCGCGATGCAAAAATTGAGCCAATTAGAAGCTAGCGAAGTGCAATGATATTACTTTATTTGTTTACTTCAGAACTCAACTTAGAGTGAACGGAGAATAGTTTAAATCCATTTTATACAAAATAAATTTTATTGTTAAATATAAATTGTGCTGGTTCAAATAAGTCAGTTGGGAAATATATGTTATTTCCTCTTGGTAAATATAGAGTTCATTTAGTTATTCTAGTTTGATATTGGTTATTTAGGTTAAATATTCTTGGTGTATTTTGGGTGTGTTGCCAACATTTTTTTGGGAAAAATTTTTTTAGTGAACAACTTATTTCAGGGAGACGTGTTCTTTGCCTTTCTTGGTGATTTGAGCTACGGTAGTATTTTAGCTCTTTGTCCTTCAACATTTTGAGACACTTATGGGTCTTTCGACATTGATGACGTTGAGATATTTATCGTTCTTTAAATCTACCATGTAGAGTATAATGTTTTTTTGTTTTAGTGTTGTTCTCCTGTCCTGTTGTGATAGACATTGTCACCATGTTATTATTCTTCGAGCTCCTGATTGTCAGCAGTGTTGTTCCATCAACGATCACCATTACTCCCAGGGGCGTCATTTGGGGCTACAGGGGCGGGGGGGCAAATGCCCCCCCCCCTGGATTTGGAATTTTTGTGTATAAATATATTTTTTGTATTTTTAAATGTAAATAATGCTAACTTAAGGACATAAAACTGAAGTTTTATTATTAGAGTATCTAATTTATACATGCTTAATTAATAAAAAAGATGCAACAAGGTCACTGTCGTCAGAAAACAAAATCTTGCCCCCCCCCCCCTGGAAAAACCTGAAATGACGCCCCTGATTACTCCTCTGGACTCTAGCATTGTTTTCAAGAGAGAAGATGATCTCTTGTCTCCAGACAATGTTTACTCTGTAGTTCTCAATTTTGATTTGCTTGCTCTGAAAGAAGAGTGTAATGGACTTGAGATTTTGTTAAATACTGTGGTATCGGCGCATGAGAATGAGGGAAGACGTCTTTCCTTTGATATAAATTTTAATTTTCAAGTACTCAAATCGAAAGATATCTTTATTGCATTTAAATCTTAAACTGAAACTTTGACCTCTGTTACCAACACGATCAAAACATGCATTAATTGATTTTGGAGGCAAAATTATTAAAAATGTTTTTGGTACTTTGGATAGTGAAGATTTAAGAGTTTTGGAACATCAATTAAATTCTATTGAAAATTCTAAAGATGACATTGCTGCTAATGTAGCAAACAAAATTATTTTGATAAAAACTCTTGAAGACAGAGTAATCAACAACACTTTGTACATCAAAAATTAAGTCACTTATACTTGGATCATTATAATTCTCTAACACAAGTCATTTGATATACGAAACTGTTGAAAAAATTGAAACAATGAGTTTTAGGATTGATTTGAATACTATCCCATTGTGTATTAGTGAGGTTCTTTCAAATGCTAAATTAGAAATTTTTGATCTGCAACATACCATAAATACTAGTGTACATGGAAAATTAAGTAATACTTTGATAAATGCTGCATCATTTTTTAATATTCTTAAAAATATTCAACAACTTGTCACTTTACCTTTACACATGGCAGCATCTGTGATGCCAGAAAATTTATATATGTTTTATGGACTCTCAACTGTTCAGGCGATTGTTTATTATTATTATTATTATTATTATTATTATTATTATTATTATTATTATTATTCTCTTAGCATTGCTATTAACATTCCCTTAGCAAATAAGGATAGTTTGTTTGAGAAATTTCACACCTTTCCATTCCCCTTTCTGGCTCCCAACTTGAACAGGTATGTATATTTCATTGTCAAAGAATTTTTAATTGTAAGTTTGGATCGAAAACATTTTGCTACTGTTGATCGTGATTCATTGTCTGATTGCAAAACTCATGGCATCACCTTGTGTCCTGCTTCATTTCCTTTTTTTGACACATATTGATAATTGTGAATTTAATATTTTCTCTAGAAAACCGTATTTTAAATTTTGTGTTAACTCTATGCTGAACCTTAACCTTCCCTTCTTACATAAAAGCTCTGCACATTGGATCTTTGCAACAAACTCCTCTCTTGATGTTACTTTTTTGTGTAGGTCTATAACAGAATCCTATTCTCCCTACACACTTTCTTTATCTGGGAGTGGCTTAATTAACTATGCCTCACACTGTGACATTGTTAGTCTTTTCTTCAAAACCTTTGAAGCAGTCCATTTAACTATTCATTACAAACTTTCCTTCCTGTTGTTCATGTTCCTAAATTAGTCACCAACCTAACCTTTCTACATTTTTCTAATTTTCTTAATATATCCATGAATGATTCTCTTATCAAGGAACTTGACTCCCTTTTATATTCACATCATCGGGGAACTGACTTTCATTATGTCCTTAGTCTCCTTTATCCTCGTCCCCCTCTACCCAATTATAACCTAAGTCTCAATGACATAATTCTCATGTGTTTTACTATATTATGCTATGTCTTTTTGTGATATTTTGGTTGAAATCCAAAATTTGTTTTACTGTTTAGAGTCAACCTTCTTATAATCCCATTGTGCCAAAGAGATCCATTGTTGTGCCTTTATCTGTTGTTTCTTCTGCTTCTGCGGAAGCTTAAGAGATTTAAATATTAATATAATTGTGTGTTACACGTAATCCTTTAATCTTAGCATTTTGTGTGTGGTGTGGCCTACTGTAGTGTCTGTCCCCATGTACCGCCCTGTGTTCGGCTTTAGGGGATGGAGTGTGTGCCATTTGTTGGCACAGATTCATTGGTTTGTTTATTTTGTTTTGTCTAGTTCGTCTATTCGTAGTGGTAACTAGATATTTTTTTTTTCTCATTGGCAATCCAAGCACAGTTTATTTCTTTAATCTTCGGTGAAATTGTAATAACAGTAAACTGCTTAATATTTTATAACGGAAATTTCAGGCAATTATTTATGTGCAGTTAATGCAGAGTTGTATAATTATAGAACAATTCTTGTGTAATACTTCTGACCAACATTAATCATGATCTGATCATATATTTTTCAAATGAAAAAAATTTTTTATGGTAAAATTTTAATTAAAAGTAAAATGTTTTTGATTGTTAAAAGCAACTGTACGTTTTAAAATATTATGTTAGGAAGTATTGTTCAATACTGTCGAAATATTAGTTTTAGTGTAATAGTATTTTGGTAACATCAAGTAGCTACGACTCTATGCCGGCCTATAACCTCTAGGCATTTCTTTGTCTCAACCTTGTTGTTTCTTACACATCATGGCATGAACATCAGCTGAACGCCTAGTGTTTTTTATAATTTTTTAATGTCATAATCCGACAAGTTTTCCGCCTAGGATAAGTTTATTCTTTCACTTTATTGCTTTGTGCACCGTAGTATTACATTGTTTTTATGACGTTCTTCTTTTCAACTTATTTGTTTGCTTTTTAAATGTAGCGGTTCACCGCCACACTGTTTCAACTCTTTGCTATGTAGAAGGAAAGGAAGCCTATCCAGTGTTTGAGGCGTTTGGCTTGTCTACATCTTCCAATGTAACATTTCTACTCGTCCTTTTTGTTGTATCGTCATCTGTAGCCATGGGCGAGATGGAGAAAAAACATCTTTCAGCAATGGTCAAGAGTGTCCCCACGAAGGACAGCCAGGAAAGTCCAGCCTACATATTTATTTTTCTTCTCTCTTCCTAACTACTTGATGTGCACACAGCACTAGTTTCTGAATTCTAATTACAATTTTACTTACTAGACCTAACTCTTTTCATAAAATTTAATATTCAAAAGCTCCTATGCTCTTAAATTAAAATTAATTTTTTGTATGGACCCTTAAATTAATTTTTTAATGTGAAGTGTTGGGGAAAGGAGGCTCAGCCCTTTCTCTGACCTTGAATAAAGAGCAACGCTCAACATCTTGTGTCCACGTTAGTGCTGTTTTCCACTTATTTTGCTTAGCTGGCCTAGGAGCTGTCTTGATCGGTTTACCCTATTGGTTTATCCTTCCTGGACTTCCTAGGTTGGTTGGTAAGTTTTGGAGGAATTCCACCAAACAGTACAACGTGACCTATTCTAACTTCTATGGTTAATTTGCACCCACTCTTGAAGAAAGTAGGCTTATTAGTATTGCCTGTAAATTTTTGTATATACCGCTGCACATCATCAAATGAACAAAACAAAAATGAACACCCACTAGCACATGAAATTTCGACTGAATCTCACTTTTCAATATCTCTTCTATCTTCACTTATATTACCATAAAATGAGATTAATAAGAACACAGTCGGGTGAATAGGATTAAAATTTAAAAAAAAATTTCTCACCAACGTTTCTTTTTAAAAGTTATGTTCCAATCAAACTATCTGTCAACAGCATTAATTTGCATATCAAGAAAAAATAATTTCTAATGCAAACACTGCATTGATAATTTAGTTCTAAATCTTTTGATCCTTTTCACCCCAGTGATCCTACACACCTCGTTTTACGGTACTACTGTAAATTTGATCCACTTGGCTAGACTTGCTCCCACTGACATTACTTCCTGATGCTAGTAAATGAGCAGTAATAAAACAGTCCATCATAAATGTTTTGTTAAATTCCTTATTGGACATAAATTACCACTCAACACATAAAACTGACATAGACAAATTTTTGTAAGTAATTACAAACAAAGTTAGTTACAGAATCAAAGAAAAAAGCTATGACATTTTTGTGACCAAAAATTTTCCACAAATTATGACTTTTGGGCAAGTCGTTCAACATGCTGGAATACTGACAATAGACACTGGCACAATATTAAGCAATGTGTACTTCTGACTACAACTTTGCTATCAAATTTTGGCACATAATTTTTTTACGTAATGTCTTTCAAAAACATTAATTGTACATTTCAATATATTGTATTGTGACGCGTCCTCTTGCGTCTGCTGTGTGTTGCTATTTGGACTATTGTTATTGTAGTGGGTGTTGAGGTTATGTTACGACACGTGCTCCGGATAGCTCAGTTTGATTTAATTTGAGGGTTAACCAATCATCGTGACTTCATCCATAACCACTCACTCAGTCAACGGTTGATTTATTTTTTGTTTAACTTTGACAGATGTTTACAAAAGGCAGTTTCTTACA
>PNEQ01044303.1:18251-35740 GCA_003012365.1 Medauroidea extradentata | reverse complement strand
CCCCCCCTCTCCAACCCGCGCCCCACTAATTAGCTATCACAAACCACAACCTATCTCATGTCTTCTCCCTTTGCAAAGGCATGTTTGTCAGCAACCGTTTCCTCACTAGCCCAGGAATCTAAGGCCATTTTCGGCCAAAACCTCCAAAAAATTTGTCCAAAGCTGAAATTTGGCTCACTTGCAGAGTCGAGCATGCTTAATAACATATCAAAACTTTACCGCTCAAATCCGTGTGCGTCACATCGAAATCGTGCAACAAAGTCATAAGTGACGCGTTAGTGCAGCGTTATACTAAACTACCGCCATGAGACAATTAAAACAAATAGTTCAAAATAATCTAGAAACTCTGTTCTACGTAAATATGTTAAGAAATACCTTAAAATTTTAAGTTAACTATACACCGTAAAACAACAAAATGAAGGAATGTATTATTTCATCAATGTTGTGGAAATTCGACAACGATTATCAGCAAAACTAAACGTCTACGTAAAAAACGTGCTAAGTATATTTTGTTGCCCATTTTTTTCAGCTTTCTATTGGTATGTCAGTGAACAAGTTAGTGTATTTCGTTGGATCACTAGAGCAGTCCGAGTGTCGCAGTGTACCTGGTTCGGGGCGGCGGACAGGTCAAGCAGCTAATGCAGAATAGGTGCGTGTATTTTCGGGAATTCCAAATGTCTAGGGTTACAAACATGCCTACTTAGGCACACAAATACCTTCTGTTTAGTCTGTATCGATTCTCGTCAGATTTATGACAGGTTACTGCATTTTCGGTGGCCGGTATCTCAGTGAACCTTATTTCTCCGAGAAAATTGTAAAAACTTCTCGGCAATATTTTTGAGAGTGTTTTCTTTTTACAATATGTCATTTACAGAAAAAATAAGAGAACATACTATTACCTTAAGCTCTGTAAAATAAACAGGCTATTTTCTTTGTATGTGGGAATTAGGATATTTCATACAGTGCGTGTGAAGATGTCGGTTAAGTCGCAGGTTACTTGTGAAGGATTATGCTCAGTGGTGAAAAAAATGTGAAACGTACAAAGTGAGTGTAAAAACTATGGAAACGGAGATTATTTTTATAGCAATTAAACCTGTTGCACTGAATAAAGACTGTTGGGCTACTAAGTAAAATCATTTTGTACGTTTACGACAAACGATTTGGGAAGACGTTTCCAAAAAAAAAAAATCTAAGTTTAGGCTACAAAAATATTGTGAACTTTGCAGAATGCGTATCGATATACAAATATGTATGTTTAATTTTAAAAAATTGCATACTTATAAATAATAAGTGTCAATTTACAAATAAATGTTTGTACATTTTACAATAATTGGTTGAAATTACACTAAACGTTTATTTGGAAACCGTTTCCTAAGATTTTTTTGTAAAAATACAAAGTATTTTGTAAAATATGACAAGCTTGAGGGTTATTTTGTTTGACATCAAACACTGCTCATAAAAATATGTCTCACTATTCTTCACGAGCGTTTGGAAAATTTTGACCGATTTATTGACCTGCGACATTCTTGTTGTAGTACCGAAACTGATAAATGTTTTGACATAATTTTACGAACACTTATGGTAAAGTATGATTTTTTTTAGTATATTATTTAAATGAATACAACGGCTATCACACATCACGTTGCTTTAAAGAATATGGAGAAGTGTAGATGTGTACGCTTTGTTCGATGATAGGCTTCATTTCTGAATCTGAATGACTTATACTGTGGTCAACCAGCAGAAATAACCAATATGGAGAATAACCACGTGCACAGAACGGAACATGTATGTGGAAAGAGGAATTAACCCATATGTGCACGTAAGACGAACATCTTTTCGTGAAAATTTCTGGTTTCTATGAATGCGGAAAACAAGTGGTGTTGTCTTTATCAGGTTACAGATATCGTTGTAGCAGAAGCTAGGTATCACAATTTTTGCAGTAAACTTTCACGAATGGTTTCAATTTATGCCGAAATAAAAGTTTCAGTGCTGGTCGTCCTATCAACACAAACAAAAACAAAAGTTTTGCAAAGCTTTGTTCTTTTTGATAAGAAAAGCTGTGAACGTCGATTTTCATTGACAGAACTGTGCGGTTTCAGGGTCAGTTCTGGAGAGGAGACATCCTGTAGAAATATAAATTTTAAAAGAAAAAAAGGACAGTTACATTTCGGTGCTTAGAGAAACCGTACACAGAGAAAAAGATTTGGTACATTTAACCGTGTACTTCTTTGTATATGGCGAAACAATCGTGTGAAATTTGAATCGACCAAATATTTGCTTGCCACTAAGGTTTAGTTCTCTCAACAAGAGTGTTTAATCAAATTAAATGTACATTTTGTTAGAACAACCAAACCAATATTTGACACATTTCATATATTGCTAAAGAAACAAAGATTTTTTTGGATCATATACATACTGTACTTGTTATTCCACATACAAACGTATACATCGTTAACTGGAACAAACCCTTTTCTCCGTGTAAACATTTAATCAAACTAAATAAAATAACGTAAATAAAATCTTGTGACTTCATGGTACTCTAGTTTAATTTAAATAAAGTACGCACATTACACACAATCTTTAAAAATGACAATACCTGTGTAGATGCAAATCAAGTGACACTAAGTTCTCGTGGACTTGATATTGTTCATATCAAAGAAATAGCGCATCCTACCGAATCTTATTATTCACTTAAGGATTTGTGACTGTATGGAACATGGGCAAATATTCCCTCATCTCCTTCGTAGAGTAGTTAGATTACGAACGTTAGAAGTGGACGTGGACATCGCAACGCAAGCAAAATGAGTTTCTTCCATTCATTAACTTGGAACTCTGGAAATCCAAGCGTAATCTATACAACGTTGTGCTGTGCTATGCTATCTTATACCTAAATAATAAGAAAACAGGGTCAGTTTGGCACTTTGTAATGTTTAAAAACCTCTTTAAATTAAGGTGGTTGATATTATTACATGCGATATTTCTGGAGAACTAACCAATGCGACTGCGACATGGAGGCTTCCATATGTTGATGTCCTTGAAGAAATCAGTGGGACACACAGTCACAGGCAGTAATTTGCTTCAGCGTCTGTCACATCTGTGATCTCAGGATATGCACATACAAGATCGTTTCGTGCCCATTTCCTTATTCAAGTAGCTCTTGGTCATTTAATATGATGCATGTGATCCGATAAAAATTATTTGAAGTAAATTGAAATACAAGTGTTCACAGGATTCTCTGAAAATAAACTTCCAGCATTAGGGCGCTGCCGAACACAGAGCTGTGACGCGAGCAAGGATAGTGATATAGGCTTTATGTTGATTAGTATTCTACGTGGCTCGGTACTTGTCTAACCTACGTACATTAATTGTTCTGTTTTCGGTGAGGCCCGCACTGCTACAAGATTTTTTTAGAGCTTTTAAAAAATACTATGAAGGTACGGTACTCGAAAACGTTTCATAAATATTTTCCTGCAATTTTATTCCTATAGCAATATTCTCCTCTTCTAAATGAAGAAATGATTTCTGTCGGATAGCGATATCAATAAAAATGATAGCACCGCCGAACATAATTTAACTTGTAAATCACTATACTTGCTCATGCCACGACTCTGGTAGGCAGCGCACTCAATGAACACTGTCTTGTCCATTACTGTACATTCAAAGATTGACAGCGTATCCGTCAGTCGCACTGAAGATCTATGTCAATATTTCGACCAAATAGGTCACACACGGCAGTTTATCAACGCACGTTTCACAGGTTTTGCCGTTTACGAACAATATTTCATTCAGTACATGAAAATACAACACTAAACTACCTAGGGACTTTTAAACTATGTGAAAATGTAAGACACTTTCAGCATATTTTAAAATGTCAGTGATAATTGTATTTTTTTTTTTTTTTGCAGTTACATAGTCTTTACTTATTTCTCATTTTGTGTGGTAAACTGTGTTTCAGTTATTTTCGTAGAATTTTTATGCTAGGCCTAGCAGTATGTGATTTAATGTAATGTTTTATGTCTGTATAATAGAACTATGATAACAATTAATGCTAATTATCACAATAAATCGGTAATTTAAAAATTGCAAAATTATTTTATGAATTGTAGACAGTATATAAAACAAAGCGAGAACCCATCCTGAACATAAATTTAAGTGCCAATGATGTCGAGAACGAGCAGAGGGAAGTGGAATGTAGCAATAGTTTGACCTGTCCACCGCGCCGAACCAGGTACACAGCGACGCTCGGACTGCTCTAGTGATCCAACGAAATACGCTAACTTGTTCACTGACATACCAATAGAAAGCTGAAAGAATGGGCAATAAAATATACTTGGCATGTTTTTCACGTAGACGTTTAGTTTTGCTGATAATCGTTGTCGAATTTCCACAACATTGATGAAATAATACATTCCGTCACTTTGTTGTTTTACGGTGTATAGTTAACTTAAAATTTTAAGGTATTTCTTAACATATTTACGTAGAACAGAGTTTCTAGATTATTTTGAACTATTTGTTTTAATTATACGGTAAAAGTTACGTCTCATGGCGGTAGTTTAGTATAACGCTGCACTAACGCGTCACTTATGAATTTGTTGCACGATTTCGATGTGACGCACACGGATTTGAGCGGTAAAGTTTTGATATGTTATTAAGCATGCTCGACTGTGTAAGTGAGCCAAAATTCAGCTTTGGACAAATTTTTTGGAAGTTAAAACCTTTGATTCCTGGCCTACACCTCTCGAAAGGAACGAAACATTTCAGTATATAACAACACCGGTTACGTGCGCCAAATTTTGTCTTATCGTAAGCCTCTACGTATGTACAAACAATTTCAAAGTGGTTCTAAACATTTAAATCATACTTAATCTTATATGCTGTACACCTATATATATTTAATGGTTTAAATGCCCTTACCGCACTTCAAGCTCTTGAAAAGTGCATCGTGGAAGTGACGTCACACACTCCCCTGTTCAAATTCACAGCAAGGGCTCATATGCACCCTAGAACATTCCCTTCAGCTAATGGGACGAACAACTACCCTTATCGAGCCCCAGATCCGAATTCTCAAAATACAGTCTACTTCATGAAGGGAACAAGGGCTTAGGGCTCAAGGGCAAGTGATCAAAGGCACGTTGCACTGAAATCGAAAACGGCCATGAGTATACAAATGTTTGTCGAGTGGGGAGTTTCTTTTTCTTCTGCGTACCAGGAGGCGCCCGCTAACTCATAGGTGAATCTGCGATGTCTGTCGATTTCCTCGAAGTCCCTGCCATTGTTCTCCTTCGCTGGAACTGTTTCCGGAACAGTTCGGTGTAACGCAGTGATCAAACGCTGTCCACACCTCCTGCTCCCCTCTCCTATATTGTTTACCATCCGCCTACGTGAGTTTCTCTTGAGCTATCACCTCGAACAGAAAAAAAAAATTATCGTTTTGTTTTGAGCACAATCTAAAACTAGACTTCCACTCGTAACTCTCTCAAATAACGCAATGGTTGATACCGAAAATAATGACAGCTATCCTCCACGTGACAGTTACTGCAGTTGTCTGGTCGCCAAACCAGTTGCGTAGCCAGGATTTGTGCAAGAGAGAGGATTAATCTGGGAATAATATGATGAACATCGATCAGCACTTTAAAGCGTAGTGTCCGAGGATCCTACACAGGGAAAATTAGGATTTAAAGTTGAACAGTAAGTGCTATTTGAACAGTTTTTAGTAACGGAACATTGACTGTTAAACCAGTAAAAATAATTTTAATATTTTGATATATATGTATATATATTTTAATGACTATTTGGGGAGGGGGGTTAGAACCCCAATACACAGCCCCCTGGCTAAACCTCTGCGCCAAACTCATGTTACATTTTTGAAATTTTTTTTTCCTTTAAATTAAAAATATGTCTAACTGAAGTATACTAATTTGTGCTTAAAATATGTTAAAAAAATTTCCACACTATTATTAAGTAAGACCCCAACCATGTTTCGTTTAAACATTGCCCGTTAAAATACTTAATAAATGTAATTTCATGTCATTATTGTAGATTGGCCTTAACTTGTTTGACACTTCCTGGAAAGCACTTGATCAGTAATAAAGAAGCATCTTAACACAGACCCAATCATGTGGTGGCAATGTGCCAGCGAGTAACCAATGAGCATCTGTTGTCTGCCTGAATACACATAATTATTATTCTGGGATGCTAGCTTATAGGTCAGTGAACCCACAAATTTTTCCGATCTCTATAGCTAACACAGGAAGAATTGGTTTCTCATGGGAATAGCTAAACGTATGAGGCAGGTAGAAACTCGAAAATATTAGCGGATTCATTTGTAATGTAAATGCAAGTTGCCTTCGAGAATGGGATTCTCACCGATCCACTTTTACTATGGGACTTTAAGCGGTAACCGTATAATTTTATTGATGGTAAGTCTTAATCAAAGCACGATGCATGTTTCTATCTGAGTTTCATATACGGGATATATCAAAATGATCTTTATAACTTTGTCGGCCAATATTTCGAAGACGGGGAAAGATAGAAAAGTGCTGTTTGCAGTACAATGTTCATACACACCTAAAGTTTTGGTAGCCAGCTAACAAAGTCCAATGTGTGTGGCATTTGTTGCACGCAGGATATATAATCGATATTACAGTTCCGCCAAAGTCCGGCCTAGCATGTCGTCGTGAACACGTTCAATTGCTGATGTTATGCGAGTTCGCAGCTCCCGCAGGTCTACCAGCGTCTGGTAGACCACATCCTTCACAAATCCCCATAAGAATAAATCCGGCGGTGTAATGTCAGTAGACCCGGGGGGGGGGGAGGCACGAAATGGGTCCTCCACTGACAATCCAGCGACAGTCGTCCAAAGTCGACCTAACGATCAAGGTCCAGTGAAGAGGGGCACCAATCCTGCAGCATGATGTCAGTTTGCAGATCTTCGATCTGTGGAAATGCGAACTGTTCCAGCATGTCCAGGCAAACCGTCACGGTTATGGAAGCTTCGGCAAAGAATAAGGGCTCAACCACACGGTTGTGAAGCAGACCACATCACACGTTCACCTTCGGACTGTCTCGCACGAATTACGTCCGATTAATACATTTTGAAGTACGGCAGTCTGAAAACGCCGATTATAGCTATGTTGGAGGGCTTAGAAACAGTGATTTTAATGAGCGTGGCGCCTTTATCAATGACAGTCCGTCCTTGACCGAAGTGTATTTTCTCTTCGTACGTTGGCACAATGTGCACATGTGAAATAGCTTCGTAAAAAGAACGTAACGAACACAGTGCAGCGCATTTGAAGCGCGCAATATGTGATGCCATCATCAACTGCTAGACTCTACCTTCAGGAATCGTGGAACCAGCAAAATTTCAATATGTCTAGCTTCAAGTAGATACATAAAAATTCTCGTTGTTATTTGGAAACTGACTAGAATTCGTTGGCCTGAAGATCCTTGTACACTGTAAGTAGAAACCTGAAAAATTCGCGTTTTCGTTTAGATACAAGCTAGGATTAAAACAACTCTAAATTCGTGCAACTTAAGCAATTGGCTCTTGATGCATCTGACACATCTTGGAGGGCGCTGAGCCAATGATAGAGAATCAACTAAATTCCGGCCTAATCATGTGGTCTCACTGCGTCACCGAGCAGCCATTGATAGGGCCACGATTTTGTCGCGAAAAGATTTTTGCCCCACTTTGTTTCAGTGACTCACGTGCACATCGGCAGTTCTGTTTCAAGGTTATTGGCAGCGTGTCTTTGTTCAGACACGTTTCTCATTTGACTGTACCAATCAGAATAAGATTATTGCGACTCTGTAGTCTATTATTTGCCAAGGCCAGTGAGAGTAAAATCATCCAATCACAGACGATATAGCAGAGCTGCAGGTGTGCACATGACGCATCGAAACCAAATGTTGCAAAAATCTTTTCGCCATAAAATCGTGGCTCTAGCCATTGAGCAACTGATGTCTACTTGAATACACATATATTCTTGCAGACTAGCCTACAGATCTGTGAACCCGCGAATTCTTCCGGTCTAAGTGATACCAGTCTTTATGTGATGTCACTTATTTATTTGACTGTTTTACAAGCGATTTGTCACTGTACCATGGGAATTTGAGGAGAAAACTTTCAAAATCAGATATGTCCACAAAATTCCGAAAATGAGTTAAATGTATTTTCCTAAATAAGGTTGGTAAGTACAGACCTGAAAGATTCGCGTTTTCTTTCAGGCACAAGCTAGACTTCCTGCAACTGTACATTCGTATCAGTTTCGCAATTGGCCCTTGACTTATTTGACCCCTTCCGAAAGTCGCTTAGCCAACAACAAAAATGTAACTAAACGCGTGTAATTTCACTCTGTCAACGAGCAGCTAACGAACAGCTATTGTCTTCTTGAATACACATATATTCTTGGAGGCTAGTCTACAGATCGTTGAATCCGCGAATTTTTCAGGTCTCTATTGATGAGCTATACACGATAGTGTAGTTAGAATAATCAGAAAAATTTGATGTCTCTTTTAAAAATCAAGCAAAAATTTGTATTTTAATTCAAAACTATGTATGTCCACCCCACTGTAATTGTTAAATGTTGATACTGGTAGTACATACTGGAAGGTGAACAGTTAACGAAGAGCAGCCTCTGATAAATTTGCTACTTCTAAAGCCAGACCTGTAAACTATGTTCATTCGGAACTATGGGTCGCGGTGGCCGAGGGGTCAGATCTCTCGCCTAACACCAAGGCGATCCGGGTTCGATTCCCGTCGGGGTCGGTCCACGGATTTTCGCAAGTGGGAATCATACCGGACGATGCCGCTGGTCGGCGGGTTTTCTCGGAGATCTCCAGCCCATTCATTCCGGAACCTCTTCACTCACTCGCTCATTCGGAACTAGATATGTACTATAATATATTTTCTTTATTAAATGGCGAAACAGATATAATATTTACATAACATGTCACATCAGTAACCATAATTGGACAGTAAAATGAACTACAAACCTGACAATATGCAATTTTCGTAGATATCACAACACACCATTTTTTAAAATTACTTTTCCGTATAATTACACAAAATGGACTTGTTTGGTTTTGAATGTCTGCTCCTCTCTATAATTATAAGTGAAAGGTGACATTGTATGCTAATTGAAGTCGTAGACCGAGCGTCACAGTAAAAATGAATCGGCGGGAATGTTCCACGCTAGCCAAAGCTGGGCTCGTGAAATGACGTCAACCAGATGTGTTACCTATGGTAAGGGGATGAAGAATACAAAGTAACCTCACATTGAGGTGACTGCCTAGGTGGACGTGTTTTGCGCGTTTGGTATTTAGAAGTGCGGAAGCGGAAAGGACGACATGGCAGGCGCATCACGCCTAAACCTAGCCTCTAAACACAAATCACTGAACTGGCGTGGAGTCTTCTCGCCGACAACAAAGATGTGTTGCACACGCCTATATCTTTTAAAAGATTCTACGCCAAGATTTACATTCCCGTTTTTGCCATCTTCGGACGAAAGAAAATATGCTTTGATGAGTAATGGTGGATTATAAATTAATATACAAACGTGTAACGTTCTTTAAAATGCGACTCCTAGCAGACATCACTCATGTGCGATGAATCAGTTTTCTAATAGTCTGTTAACGGCCGAGCTCTGCACACCGCCCAGCGGCCAACTCAAGAGCAATATACAACTGGTGCATACACTGTGTTCTCTGTTGCAATGTGTTAGGAGAACGTTTTTAAAAGTAATAATACTAAATATGTGTTCGGTATGCATTTATTTACGAAAAGATAACACATTTAAAAGTATACGCCTCCAATATTTGTTTTCTATATCATACTTAGAGCCAGTGATTTTTGGTGAAAAGAATTATGCAACATTTTGTTTCAATGCGTCAAGTGCACATCTTCAGCTCTGCTTCATGGTCAGTGATTGGTTGTTTTTAACTCTCAACGTCTAAGAGATCTACCCGCAAATCAGACTGTGGTGTCGCAGTAACCTTATTCTCATTGGCACAGTCAAATGAGCGACGCCTCTGCACAAATACACTCTGCCAATAGCCACAAAGAAGAAGTGCAGGTGTGAAAGTGAGGGATTGACACAAAATGTTGCATAATTGTTTTCACCAAAAATCACCGGTTCTTAAGGCGCCCGCCTGGTGGCCGTGTGTTTGTGTGAGTGAGGCACGACTCCAAGGGCGATGTTGACCGGCTCATTTGGCGCGGTATCGCCTCTACCGCAAGACACTGAAACCGCGTGCAGTGGTATCGTAGGACCCTCGCCAGACTGACACTTTGAGTGGTGACCCCATCTTTTTATTGGTAGAAAGTTTTAAGTAAAGTCCAATACACCTCTCTATTGTAGTTTCACACGAATCCCTTAAGTAGTTGTTTAGATATAATAGATTGAAAAAGCCGTTTTCAGTCATTTCGAGATGCTCTGGAATGGTCTTTCTAATTAACGTGATGTTTTAAAACTACTATTCCGAGGTCGTTTGAAGTGTTTGTTCTTTTCGTAAATGCACACATTAGAAATACGTTTAGTAATTTCTTAGATAAAAGCGTTCTGCTAGCACGCTGCAACGCTGGTTACAAGGCAGGCGGGCGCCTTAATTCATACTTATAAACATGATTTCATTGCACCTCAAAATGGCTAAAAACTGCTTTTTCAGACAGCTGTGACGTAAAAAATACCAACTGAAATCGTAAAACAAAAACAGAGAAGCACGCACTGGTCTTTACTATGCACTTTCAGTGAAAAAAAAAAAAAAGGTACGGTCACCACTTAAGTCCCATAAGAAGGAGCCAACGTCCAAAACTTTGCACGCCGTTTTCGTGCCTCTCACGTGAAGGCGACGCTGTTATTGTATAGTCTGGCTCGTATCGTCTACCTTTTTCCGAACCTCAGACGCAGAATCTAGCGCCTTCTGTATAGGGCTCTTAAGAGTGTGTGGTAAAAAATTACACGCTGAAAACTTCCACGGAAATCTATATAATTTTCTTAAGTCGATATGGAAACACTACAAAACAACAAGCCCAGATAATGATATATGCAACTTTATGAGCGTAGTTTAATGCGCCGCAGTTAAAATGTACGATATTTGTGGCGTCAGAGATTGCTCTCCAAAAATATGTTACTGAAGAAAAATTTTTGCTCAGAAAGTTGGCAAGAACTATTGTCTAGGACTGCTGTATAATTTTTGCAAATGGCCTTCGAGAAACCTACACTTTGGAATTGATGCTATTAGCGACGAATTATGTACCATGCACTCTTTAAGTTCCTCATAGAATGATAGGGTCACCACTGAATGTCTTATAGAGGTGAGTAGTCGATTAGAAAAATACACGCCAGTTTAGAGACTTCTCCAGACTAAATAGTAATACAGACGCGATATGATGAGACTGCCCATTTGATGCCGGCAAACTTCGCCGCTCATTTTGGCTGCCCGAGGTTGTTGATACCAGCCACATGTGTCTTTGGCTCCTGCATGTTACGGCAGGTTTCATATTGGCCTGGCTGCCGGCTTACGCTGATTGGCGGTAGCCGTTTCCGCCATGTTGCTAGCCAGGGAAGCCATTCTGGTGTGTGTGACTGAGTTCGCTGGCCTAACGGCTGTTTCACTTCTGTATTCCTAAATATTCTGTGCTTACGCCTAGAGACTGGGGTGATGCATTTCCATCCACCCACCTAGGTTCTCGGTGGACAGAGAGCAGCGTGTTATTTCCTCGTGTGGCGCCGGTGAGTGTTGGAGTTGGACAAGACCTTGGCACGGCGCCTTCCGCTGCCTCTCATCGTCTGTGCACGCCGAGTATCCCCGGGGCGTGGGCGACCTTCGTGGTAAAGGTAGACGCCAGTTGTTCCTTCGTCCTGGCTGGGTGCGGCGAGCTAGGAGCGACTGCACGTGACTACTGCTCGACCACGACAACTAGTCCCGCCACGCGGGAGAATAACTAGAATTACTAGAGCCACGATTTTATGGCGAAAAGATTTTTGCAACATTTGGTTTCGCTGCGTCATGTGCACACCTGCAGCTCTGCTATATCGTCTGTGATTGGATGATTTTACTCTCACTGGCCTTGGCAAATAATAGACTACAGAGTCACAATAATCTTATTCTGATTGGTACAGTCAAATGAGAAACGTGTCTGAACAAAGACACGCTGCCAATAACCTTGAAACAGAACTGCCGATGTGCACGTGAGTCACTGAAACAAAGTGGGGCAAAAATCTTTTCGCGACAAAATCGTGGCCCTACTAATTACCGCTGTGTGTTGTCCTTGACCACCGCGCGCAACTGGTGTGGCTCACCCAAGGGTCGCAAGACCAATCTGATAGCCTATCTCTGCGTGTTACCAAATTGAACTGCACCATATCGTAGCCCGTAACATTCTATGAATATAGTCATCTCTATAGAGATGGTGGTTTATCGCGGGAAAACTTGACTGTTTGCTGGGTTTCAACAAACGCTCAGCTTACCAGACGATTACTGGCTTTCGCTTGTATATGGAGTTGTTACCATATTTGACTGAGCCAATAAGAATTATTCTAATATTTGTTGCCCGTTATTGGTCTGAAGACAACCATGTTACGCCAGACGTACATCAGCCAATCACATATTCAGCAAGAAACTACAACATGTTCAGGGGTATGTTGGCACAAATAATTTTCGCGATATACCATCATTAGGGACCCTTGTTTTTCGCTAAAAGAATTTTGCCTCATTTTGTTTCGGTGTCTTACCTGCACATCTGCAGTTCTGCTCCGTGGTTAGTGATTGGATAATTTAACTCTCACATACCTTGGGATTCTATCAGCAAATCACAAACGTGTGGTGTTGCAGGAACGTTATTGTAATTGGTAGGGCCACGATTTTGTCGCGAAAAGATTTTTGCCCCACTTTGTTTCAGTGACTCACGTGCACATCGGCAGTTCTGCTTCAAGGTTATTGGCAGCGTGTCTTTGTTCACACACGTTTCTCATTTGACTGCACCAATCAGAATAAGATTATTGTGAGTCTGTACGTCTATAATTTGCCAAGGCAAAAAGTGAGAGTAAAATCATCCAACCACAGACGATGTAGCAGAGCTGCAGGTGTGCACATGACGCATCGAAACCAAATGTTGCAAAAATCTTTTCGCCATAAAATCGTGGCTCTAGTAATTGGCTCATTCAAATGATAGCCATAGACACACTGCCAATAACCTTGAAACAGAAGTGCAGATGTGCACGTAAGGCGCTGAAACAAACTGGGGCAAAATTCTTTTCGCGAAAAACAGAGGTCCCTAACCATCATCTCTAGCGATGACCTACGCCAGTGATTTTTTGTTGAAAAACGTTTCCCGCACCATCACTGACGTACAGAATTCCCTATCTTCGCCTGCAATATGTCAGTGTTAAATCTAACAAAAGAGCAGTGTACCAGTATAATTCTTTTATAACGTTTTTTGGCTCACGACAGCACTGGCCATAATAACGTAGCACAAACAGCCGGCGCATAAATGTGGACTGGAAATGTACAAATACAACTTTTTGGTATGGTTTGTCTGATACAGCTTGAGTTACTGGGAAAATCGCGAAAAAAAAGTACGCATTATTTTTATACAGTGTCTGTGACCGCTTTAGCTGTCTATTAATGTGTTTCAGAGCAAATATTCCAAGTTTCATAAGAATATGAGAGAGTGCTGATATTCACTAGTCTTGAATACCCTTAACTTCCCGACAGATATATTAGTTATATTTCGTATTCGGTATATAAAACTAACGCATACTTTTTTTCGCGATTTTCCCAGTAACTCAAGCTGTATCAAACCATACCAAAAAGTTTTATTTGTGCATTTCCAGTCCACATTTATGTGCCGGTTGTCTGTGCCACGTTATTATGACCAGTGCTGTGGTGAGCCCAAAAACATTATAAAAGAACCAGACCGTTACGCTGCTCTTCTGTTAGATTGAACGCTGACATATTGTAGGCGAAGATAGGAAATTGTGTACGTTAATGAAGGTGGGAGAAACGTCGAAGGAGAGGTCGCGCACTTGTTATTGTACACATATGCCACAATGAACCGACAGTTCGCATTGCTATAAACTTGGTATCGTAATCAGGATGAATGCTGATATTGGTCAAAAACAACATATTTGAATTAAATAAAACGGTATTAGTTTTTAGTGCACCAAAGATGTCACTAATTTTCGACATTAAACACCTTATTTTCAGCAGTATTTTAGAAATACGAAGATGCGTCCTTTCATGTTTTAATAACTTTGGTCCATTAGGCCGCGACATCTAATCTTAGAGTAAAATATTTCATTTTAGTTAGTCTGATAGTTAGCCTTAGTTGTATACATATTTTGACTTTGACATGCTGTTATTTGAATTCTATGAATGCTAAAAAATTTTCGATAAGAGGAAATTGATATCTCAAGTGACGTCTACAAAACTGACATAAGTTAATACTCAAATAAAGTTATTAATTTCTCACTTGAACGGCCTTAAAAGATTATGGTTATAGAAAGGAAAGTCAACGCGATAAGCTAATACGATACTAAGTTACCAGTATTCAAGTCTCATTCGCATGTCTGCCCTGCTTATCAAAAAGTCGTTACATTATCTGACCATGTGCCATGAACTCACGTCAGGCGCAATACAGCGCCGTGCTTCTTCCCCTCACTTGCGGACTAGTTGTCGAGGCCGAACAGTTAGAGCCCACGATTTTTCGCGAAAACAATTCTGCAACAGTTTGTATGTTTTTATTTAAATATAAAATTGTTTCATTACGTCACACTTATTGGCCACGTATCCTAAGAGTGCGTGGTAGATAAATAAACGCTGAAAACATAAATTGATTTGTACGCTATTTTCGAAGCCAATGTGGATGAAATACTAAATGTCAATCCTAGATAATGGTATTTGCCAACTTTATGAGTAAATATTTCTCCAAAGTTACTAATTCGTTACGCGTGATATCTTGCGCCGCAGTTAAATGCACGAGGTTCCGGCGTCAGAGATTGTGCCTCAGATGTTCGTAACACTGGAAACAATTTTGTTTAAAACGATGTCTAAAACTATTGTCTAGAAATGCTATTCATTAGTTTTCGCAATCTGGCTTCAAGAAACCTACAGTTATAGATTAATTCTTTTAGCGTTGAATTATGTACCACGCCCTCTTAAAATTAGATAATATACAGATGTCCAGAAAGAAACACACACAAAACACACAACGCTAATCTTGACCTAAATTGGAGACGAAAATGTTGGTGACAAAATGTTGTACGATGACATTTTACACGCACGATATGGCAACATAGCACTGTAGTTAAACCCTTCTTGCGGTTCTAAGATATTTTTCTTATCTTACTACTACTGTTTCGGCCTGCATATTATAGGCGTTGGTTAAAATCCTGAGCAGTCCAAACCTGATTATAAGTTTACTTGATATAACATGCATAAAATAATACCTGAAGAGGAGACTTTCTGCCACATTGTGCAAGTAAAATGTCGTCGTACAACATTTTGTCACTAACATTTTCATCTCCAATTTAGCCGAGGATTCACGAGGCGTGCTTACTATGCGTTTGTCTCTGGACATCCTGTATGTTACCAAATAGTTATAATTGTATAGCCTTTTAATGTGTGCCTTTGAATAACCAATTAAATATCAAAACCAGTAATTCTAACATATATACCAGCAGCTTTTGTCATGGTTATCACCAGCATTTAGTAAATGGAAGAGGGATAAGGGTAGGGTCATAAGATTGAATTTACAAAAAATATATATTTTGTATTTTTTACAAAATAAGAACGTACATTTCATCTTTACAATTAAATAAATAAAGTAATGTGACGCAACAGGTTGTTTGATATAATTAGACAAATTCTCAAGTGCCACTCTTTTTTTTTTTTTTTTTTTTCCACCCATGGCTAGAGCCCGGTAGTTTTCGCGAAAAGATTTTTGCAGCACTTTGTTTCAGTACCTTACGTGCATACCTGCATCTCTGCTTTGTGGTCAGTGATTGACGCCTTAACACACAACGTCTGAAGGTTAAACCCGCAAATCACAGACGTGATGTGTCACAGTTATCCATGTAGGCTACTGATTGGCATAGTCAAATGAATAATGACTCTGCACAAAAAGAATCTGCCAATATTCATGGAGTTGAGATGCAGGTGTGCACGTAAGACACTGAAACAAAATGGAGCAAAATCCTTTTCGCGAAAACTACCGGGCGCTACCCATTGTTTTTACCCGCTTCTGAGGGCCTGGAGCAAGACAGTTATAAGACTGGCGCTGGTACGCGAATCAAGCGACACATTGCAAAAGCAACCGAACCGGCGTTCATGCTACCCGTCTATGACTAACCTTATGACGTTAGGCTGTAGCCTTAAATTGTTATTGACCACAACTACGTAACAAATTCCAGTGCACGCCTACACCTCTGTTGTAATTTCGTTTGTATCCAGTTAAATTTTTGATATGTTAGTCTGAAGACGCCTGTTTTTCTTATTATGCCGGAGGTATTCGAAATAGTGCTTATGTGAAAGTACCATTATGTCATCGTCTGGAATGTGTGTCTTGACGTATGTGAACTTATTTGTGGAAACATTAACAGCTTAAAGACACGAGAAGAATAGCGTAAAAGAAATAGGTCATGGCTATGGTTAATTCCACTTCGGGTTAGAAAGAAAATGAGTATTTTAATGGGAGAGATTGGCACAGAAAAAATTCTACAGCTGGTCGCTATGCTATCACAAACTGGTTATATAAAATAAGAGACCGTAGTAAAATTTAATTTGACTAGACTTGGCAAAGAGAGAAGCAATTTATTTTAATTTTAAACTGCAAAACAAACCAATTTTGTCTTTTAAACTGTCAACTTCATGTAACTTCATATTCATGAGTAGGGCCACTAACTCTTCGCGAAAAGAATGTTGCCCCAGTTTGTTTCACTGCACAATGTCCACATCTGCAGTTCTGCTTTCATAGTCGGTGATTGCATGTTTTCAACACCCACGTGAATTTGGGGTTCTACCGGCTAATCACGGGACAGTAACCTTACTGTGATTGGCACAGTCAACTGAGAGACGCCTCAACACAAAGACACGCTGCCAGTAACCATGAAGAACAGCTGCTGATGCGCTCGTAAGTCATGTGATTGGTCAGTTTATATCCTTACCGATACCAGCGCACCAAGAGGCATAAATAGAGACATGAAAAATTCGCGTTTTCATTTGGGCACAAACTAGAATTCCAACAACTGTCAGTTTGTGTCACTTTCGCAATTGTCCTTTGACTTATACCTAGAGACAAGAACTTTTCGCGAAAAGAATTTTGCCCCACTTTGTTCCAGTGCCTTATGTGCACGTCTGCAGTTCTGCTTCATAGATATTGGCAGCGTGCCTTTGAACTGTGACGTTTCTCATTTGACTGTACCAATCACAATAAGGTTACTGTAACACCACACGTCTGTGATTTGCGTGTAAAACCCCACGACACACGA
>PNEQ01044303.1:7174-18151 GCA_003012365.1 Medauroidea extradentata | reverse complement strand
TTCTACTTATACCTCCTGGAAGACTCTGAGCCAATAACGAAAATGTAACTAATACAGACCTACATCACATTTTCAACTGCATGCAGCTGAGCGTCTGTTGTCTGCTTCAGTTCACAGATATTTTTGCAGGCTAGTCTACAGGTCAGCGAACACGCGAATTTTTTCCAGTCTCTAGTCATAAACTGTCCCTCGCCAAAATTTAAACATAGATGCTGTAGTATTAATATTAAGCATGACCTTCGTTTATGAACCATCCCCCCAAATAAACTGGAGCTATCTCGGGAGTCCATGTAAAACTGAGATCAGGAATCCGGAGTATAGTAAGTTCTACACACGCGAGTTAACATAGCAAGAAGTGGCCGGATCCTATTGACCAGATGGTGTGCTGAACATTTGAGAGTTTGACACTTGGAAGTGTTAATTGCACACCTTGGCAGAAGCGTGCCCAGCGTCATGAGCTTTCGGACGTGCTTAGTTGAGGACAGCTTGTGTACTTAGTGTCTCGCAACCACTTGGAGGCAAGCACATGGTGCGACATCTGCCGCCTCGTCCAGGAAACAAACCTATGGCCACTTCTCCCGAAGAAAAACACCAGCACTTCTCGCATCCGACAGCCACCTGCTAACCACTTCTCATTGCACGCGCTGGTTAAGGCAAAGAAGAGCTTTCAACTCTTTATACGTATGTCCTCTCGAGCAATACCCAAACAGCACCAACCACGTGATCTTTCAACTATTCTTACACTCCGGTGTATTGCAAACTAAACAATTTTTTTGGACGAGTACTCCATTTCGAGGGGCTGCGTTCGGCGCAGTGGCTAGATCAATCGCCTCCCACCAGGGTGATCCGGATTTGATTACCGGCGGGGTCTGTCCCAGGATTTTCGCAAGTGGGACCTAGATGTTAAGTGCTAACCAAAATCTCTTCAACCTTCAATTATCCCCTTTCGGGCAGATGTAGCCATTATCATTCAGCATACGTATCTGAAGACGGTAACAGATATCAGTCACGGAAACGTCACATAGGGACCTGGGAATGTCGGGGTTTCTTTTAGGCACTAGCTAGAATTCCATCAACAACTTTTAACTTATTTGACACCACCTGGAAGTCACTAAGCCAGTAAACAAATTAAAACTAACGTGACACACATCACTGCGTCATCGAGGAGCTAATGAACTGATGTTGTCTGCTTGTGTACACATATAATATTGGAGGCTAGCCTATAAGTTAGTGAACCCGCAAAATTTCTAGATCCTACATCTGAGGAGCTAACATTCGAAACCAAACATGTTCACGTTAAACAATTTTACAGAAAAGCTAAAAAAAAGTATGTTTTGGGATATATATTAACATTAAATATGCCAGGTTTACTATCGTTTATTATTTGTCCAATTGTGGTTACGGTTATCACATATTATGTAGGCCTACATATTATTATCATTTTTCATTTAATAAAGAAAAAAATATGGTTATATCTAGTTTCGAATGAACATTGTTGACATGTCTGGCTTTAGAAGTAGCATATTCATTACAGGCGGCTTTTTCGTTAAGTCGACGCCTTTGAATACGTACCAACCTTGTTGTAAATTTACTGTTACAGCGGGGGTGGACATGTCTGGTTCAGAATAAAAATGCAAATTTTTGCTTGATTTTTAAAATTGTACACCAAATTTTTTGATTACTCTAACTACATAATCGGGTATAACTCACTAACCTTATATAGAAAATGCGTTTAACTCACGTTTGGATTTTTGTGGCCGGAAGTCTGGTTTTGAAAGTTGTCGAAGGAAGCTTACCTCTTGCGTTTATGTTTTTTTTTTTTTTTTTCGTCATATCGTCTCGGTTCATTTGTGTTATCCCCGTTATCCTCTAATAGTTATGTGGTCGTTTCACGTTCACCTAATTTTTTCGTTCTACCTTTGGTTTGTTTTCTTCTTTCTGGATACGACAATATTCCTTTCCAGAAATTTGTAAAAGTTATGTGTTGACAATAGTTAAACTATTTTTTTTTTTTTTTAATTGCAGGGTTCGTCTCAGAACATATGCTAGCAAGTGTGTATATCCAATGTAGTTGGATTATTTAACTTCGCAATTCGTGACAAAAGAAATAATGGGTTTGGTTAAACGTACAAATTTCTTTTTCTTTTTTCCCAGTAGCGTTATTATGAATTCACAATACAACGCCCTTCACAAAGAATATTTGAATGGGCTTTCTATGTCACCTACAAACTTAGCTTCATTTATTTCGACATCTACAACTAATAGCTACGCATATGCATAAATTAAAATGCTTAGGAGAGCGATTTAAAGGATTAAAAAAAAAATCCTGGATATCAAATTAATGCCAGGTCTTTCCAATTGTAGGCTATGTGCAGAGACCAGACATTTTCGCGGGTTCACTGACTCGTAGGCTAGCATCCAAGACTATATGTGTACTCAAACAGGCAGCAGTTGCCCATTGGCTGTTCGCTGACACAGTGATATCACATGATTGTGTCTGAATTTATCTGCTTCTTTATTATATGCCCAGAGCTCTCCAGAAGGTGTCAAATAAGTAGAGGCACGAATATTTTGCGTATTCATCTGGTAGCAGCCTGGACTTCTCAGTCCTATACACGAACTGGGCATTGTCGATTGTTCATTGGCTTGTAACCGTGCATGCGGGTACCACGTGATTTCACCACGAGTTATTTTCTTATTTATTACTGGTTTGCAGTCGTCAAATGTATCAGAACAACTGTTGTCCGATCACAGCGATGACAGAGAAGTATACGTTGTTGACGTTCAACCTGACCTAGAATCAATACGTGAAATTATCGTGCCCCTACAAATAAGTCAAGATCCAATTATGAAAGTGACACGAACTTACAAGAGTTCCAAATCTAGCTTGTGCCGAAACGAAAACGCAAATTTTTCAGGTCTCTAGCTATGTTTAATAATTAGAGACTGAAAAATGTCGGGAATTCAATTACCTGCAGGCTAGAATCCATTGTACTTTGCATACTCAAGCCACGACTATTCGTCAACTAGCTGCTACTCAGTGGAACAGCAGACAATGAGCGAATAAACGGGGCTTGATTATTCACAGTACAATGGATTCTAGCCTACAGGTAATTGAATTCGCGAAATTTTCCAGTCCCTACTAATAATGTATACAGCTGATAAAATAACAAACAATAATATATAACGTGTTGGAGTATAACTGTTTACGGATGGGATGAATAAAGATAATGGTAAATCGAGAAAACGTTTTGCTCTAATATACCATTGAAAACACTGTGGCTTCTTTCGACGTGTATGATTGGGTGATATACGTCTGACACAGCGTAGCTGTCTGCAGACTAGTAATAAGCATGAAATGTTACCATATCGGGATTCTTATTGTCTCAGTCAAATAGGGTAGCAGCTCCAAGTACAAGCTAAAGCCAGTAATAGTCTGGTAAACTGAACGTGTGTTGAAATCCAGCAAACAGTCAAGTTTTCCCGCGATAAACCATCATCTCTAAGGATGAACGATACAAAAATGTCAGTTGCGATGCTCTTAGTTTAACGGGTCGATTTCAAATGTAATCCCGCACGTACCGTGCACTAGAAGAAGTTGACGGGGATGGATTCATGATCAATACTTGCTGCGGCGCCCGCACAGGCCTGGAAGTCGTCCAGCATACGGGGAGGAGGTTTCCAAAAAAGGGCAGCTGACCGCCGCGCCCCACGACCAGACGGGTCCAGACCGGCCTCGAACCCTCCTCACGGCCGACATTTCGCACCTCGTGACGTGACGTCACGCACACTCGTGTCCCGAGGGAAGGGGGCGTACCGGGCGCCGCACCTCTGCGGTCACAGCGGGCGGTGGCACGGAAGACATAGGAGGGCGTTGCCTATCTCAACGTGGCGCTGCTCTGATCTCACAGCGTGTATGTTCGTCACGCTAGCGTACACAGTACACTCATGATCGATAGAAGAGTCACGTGAGGTAAAGGTGAAACTACGGATAACTTGAGTAAAGTCTGAGAATTTTTCGTTTGATCTTTGAAAGAACTGTGCAATGGGAGTGCATGACTGGATTTATTTACTTGGACATACTCCATTGCGAAATAAATGACTGTCAAAAGAAAACTAAAAATAAGACAAGAAAGCATAAATAAGCAGAGTATGCTTTAGTCATCGGGATACATACACAACATGAAATTCCAAAACTGGAATCTGGTCAGATAAAACAAGCTATTTTTATATTTTTTATATATTTTTTTTTATTTTCTGTTTGTTCCTTGTTTTATCTGACCAGATTCCAGTTTTGGAATTTCACGTTGTGTATGTATCCTGATGACTAAAGCATACTCTGCTTATTTATGTATTCTTGTCTTATTTTTAGTTTTCTTTTGACAGTCATTTATTTCGCAATGGAGTATGTCCAAGTAAATAAATCCAATTTTTCGTTTGCAATGCATAGTCTTGAAATTGAGATATCTCAGTTGAGGTGAAGTGTTACCACAATATTCGCGAGAAAAATAATTTCGCTTCATGCATGGACTTGCGAATGTAGCTAAAATGCATGTTATTTTACATTTATTATGCACAAAACTTACGTGATGGCGATTTGATCATTTATATTTAGTGTTTCACACACTGCAAAGCTGAAAAAATGCAAAATAGAAATGACAAAAAATACGTCGTTGGTTTTGTTTATATAATGGTATCGTAATCATTTTGTTTGAAATCTAAAGTGACATTAAAAATACGACATCTATTTCATGTAAAAATGTACAACGATTATAAATTATGTTCTGGAGCCAGTGCAGTCTTTCATTTACAATGTGGTTAAGTTTACCCTCTAAAAATTACCAATAAATTCAAAATAAGAATATTATTCTCCCCCATGTATCATTCTAACCCCTATTTACGGCCGCCGTGATTGATTTACAGCTTGATAAAATCTTAAGGAAGGTCTGACGACACCTTAAGATATTCTCAATTTTTCCTTAGATTTCACTCACTTTTCGTCCCTGCAATGAAATGTCTCACAGTTCACTCAGAGAAGTCCTAGATTTTACTCAATATGACTGTGCAAACGGCCCTCAGTCCCCAAACTCTGCAAATTATAGACTGTTTAGGATAAAGTGAGCACTGCTTTTCTTTCCGCTATGTTGCATTCGTCTTTAATATTTTCAATATGAAAACTATCGTGAAACTGAAAACCAGTGTGAATATTTCAACACACTGAAAACTTATTACATTTGACCCAATAAAATACAGTTTTTGGTTATTATAAATGTCACGGAGTTCTCAGTTTAAAGTGAACAGCCCATAGTTGCATTTTGGACCCATTCGACAGTGTGGTGTACTGTACAAAGACGTTTTAGGGCATCGGTGCATTGAACTTGTGATCCTAGATTGACTTACGATGTGAAGAGAGTTTGCTCAGTACTCAACATCTAGGCCTTTTCCTGCCGGTGAGGAGTGACATAATGTGAGTATGGAGCAGTGCTGGAATGAACGAGCAGGGAAACCAATATATTCCCCCCTCCCCCAGCGTCTACTATCGTGTTTGTATATTTTCTGCATGTTTATCATATACTCCGGTTAATACGAATTGTATTCACATAACTTATATATAGAGACCTGACAAATTCGCGGGTTCAATTACCTGTAGGCTATCCTTCAAGAATATTTGTGAAATCGTGCAGACAGCATCTGTTTATTATCTGCTCGCTGACACAGTAATGGGCCTGTGTTCAGTTAGTTTTATTATTGGCTCAGCTACTTCCAGGCAGTGTCGAGTAAGTCAACGGCCAATTGGGAACTTGAGACAGACCTATAGTTGCTGGAATCACAGCTTGCGCATAAAACAAAACGCGAATTTTTCAGGTCTCTACTTAACAAAGCTTAAGCGCACTGCAATTATTTAGAATTATACCATCATTAATTTTAAAAAAATTTTACATTGTTACCGTTTGACTTTTAGTAAGAAATATCAGTCATGCACAGTAGCATAATGTTGAAAATAATAAAATATACTTTAGACTATAATAAATTAAGTTCTTTAGCAATATTTTGTGAAATCGTTGTGATATAGTAAAACATTATACAGTATACACCAATAAAATAAAATAATATAAAAAACAAATTTTAAAAGTTTGTAACTTTTTATTGAACCGGCGGAACGACACAAAAAAAAATAATTTTAACCCCTCTTCCTCCTCAAAATATCACAAGCTAAAAAATGGGTTTTGTGTGTGGTGTGGAGGGAGAATATGGAGGCGGGAGGCCAATCTGTGGCAAAGAGCGGTTGACCAACTGTTCGAGGCCTGAGGGGTGGCAGTTATCCACACTCAAACACTGATGTGAACAATTGCTCCACCTTTCCCTTCTCACCAGACGAATCATAGCATTGCAATTCAAAAATACCTTTAAAAACTTACTGATCAAAAGTACGAGTGTCTAACTGTTTGTATGTGGAGGGAAAGAAGTTTCCCCAGGTTAGGTAAGGTTATATGTTGAACATTCGAATAATTGTTCACTCGGACAGTTGGATACTAATTCTGATCTGCTATTATTGGTTGATCTCAATCGGTTGGCCACCAAAGCTGCTCTGCTATCATTCGTCGGGTGAGAAGGGCTAGTGTGGACAATATTACACAGAAGTATTTGAGTGGGGATAACTACCACTCCTCAGGCCTCGAACAATTGGTCAAAAAACACTAACAGCAAGTATTCACTCGTATACGCAGCTGTATACAGGCAGGACTGCTAATATACAATTATATAAAAAAAAACATTATTGTTACGTTCTTTGAAAGAGTCTGCAATGGGAGTGCATTACTGGATGTAGTTTTTAGGACATATTTGTGGTGCAGAAGTCTGGTAAAAAATCCAACGAGAATAGGAAGAAATAAATTAGCAGAGTATGATTTAGTCAACAGTACAAATACAAAACATAATATTCCATGAATTGAATCGGGTCAAATATAACAAGGAGAGTCAAATCAGAAAAAAAGAAATAAAAATACCATACCCCAGCTAAGGCGGACAACACAGGTGTATGAACCACAAAAGTACAACAGACAGTCGCATTCATGTTCTCGAATCATGTGTGTCTCTGCCTGAAGACGCGGGAATAGATTCCACTTCCCGAAACGTCGTTTTTATGTTCCCGTCCGGAAAACTACTGTGTTTTGTTTCGTCTCATTATTGTGTCGTATTATTGAGGTTCATATATCCTATTTTATCGGTTTGTCCTTTAGCCACAAAAGGCCTCAAACCTCCTTGATGGTGTATGTTTTTCTTTCTTATTTGGCTGTCCGTGTCTTATTTGGCCCAATTCCATTTATGGATTTTTATGTTGTCTATGTATCCTGTTGACTAAAGCACACTTTCTTTGCTTTATGTTTTTCTATTCGCTGTAGTTTCCTTTGACAGACATCTACGTCACAATGGGGTCCGTCCAGAAAAACTACATCCAGTTATTTCTCTTCCACTAGACAGACCACAGCGACGGGCAATGTAAGCACACGGTAGTTCTAAAGAGGCTATATACTTGGGCTAAGATGCTGGAATGTTATCGCTAGAGACAGGAAAAATTCACCTGTTCATTGACCTGTAGGCTAGCTTTCATGAATATATGTGTTCTCATGCATACAGCAGCTGTTCATTAGTTGCTCGATGACACAGTGAAATGGGCCTACGTTTAGTTACATTGTTATTATTGGTTCAGCGACTTCCAGGAGCTGTCAAATAAGTAAACGGCCAATTGTGAAAGGGGCCGGAACGTATATTTTCTGGAATTCTAAAATAAAACGCGAATTTTTCAGGTCCCTAGTTATTACCGCGAAGAACACGTCGCCATAAACTAAATAGTAATACAGATGTGAAATGAAGTGGCGGCTCGTTTGATACGGGTGAACTTCGCCGCTTATTGTCTGCCCGAGGTTGTTGATTCCAGCCCCGTGTCTAGTTGGCTCCTGCGTGTTACGGCAGGTTTCACATTGGCCTGGCTGGCGGCTAGCAGAGCAGCCGCCTTACGCCGATTGCGGAGGTAGGTGTCTCCGCCATGTTGCTGGCCAGGGAAGCCATTTTGCTTGTGTGTATGACTGAGTTCGCCGTCCTACCGGTTGTTTCACTTCTGTATTCGTAAATATTCTGTGACGCCGCCAATTCTCCCGTCGACAAGATGGCCAGGCGGGGGCGGCGTCCCCGTCAGCTGTGTTTGCGTGCGCCACTAGCCAGATGGTCCATTACCGCACTGGCTATCGCTCGCAGCAGTTTGCGTAACCGCATGGTTCGTTCGCACCGTGTCTATACCCCACACCCTCTCGCCTCTATATCTACTGGAGCAGCCTCCACTACACTAATAAAAACCTTTTACACTTATGCTTCGATCCCCAAGAGCGAGTACAGGGAGGCAAGCAGGTGGTCCAGGCCCTCTTTACCTTTTTTTACTTGAATTTTATTTTATTTTTCATCTAGTTTTGTAGAGTCTACAAACATACATAGGTTACATAAGGCAGCATGATAAAAAAAAACATTATAAGTACACTCTTCTGACTATATCTGAACTTACGGCGCCCGCCTGGTGGCCGTGTGTTAGTGTGAGTGAGGCACGACTCCAAGGGCGATGTTGACCGGCTCATTTGGCGCGGTATCGCCTCTACCGCAAGACACTGAAACGGCGTGCAGTGGTATCGTAGGACACTCGCCTGATTGACACTTTCTGTGGTGACCCCATATTTTTATTGGTGGAAAGTTTTAAGTAAAGTCCAATATACCTCTCTATTGTAGTTTCACAAGAATCCCTTCAATAGTTGTTTAGCCGTTTTTAGCCATTTTGAGGTGCTCTGAAATGGTATTTATAATTAAAGCGATGTTTTAAAACTACTATTCCGAGGTCGTTTGAAGTGTTTGATCTTTTCGTAATTCCACACATTAGAAACAAGTTTAGTAGTTTCTTAGATAAAAGCGTTATGCTAGCACGCTGCAACGCTGGCTACAAGTCAGGCGGGCGGGCGCCTTAAGATTAACTGTAGAATTTTATCAACTTTTTATAGGCTATATACTTTAATACATGTAAGCATAATGCAATTAAATCATTGTATTCATAGCAAGTAATTGTACCTAGTTCTTAATTGTTCAGAAATTTAAAGCATAGTTTATTCTTGAGATGTTTGAACGTTTGTTGCAATGGGACTTGATGATAGGAATGTATTGGTTTATGAACGTACACTATTGCTTATGATTTGTTATTGAAACCTGTATTTATTCATTAAACATGCAACCCACGAAGACAACAAAACAGCTGATCGTAAAGAAAATAACTGGTGTACTTGATGAGGAAAATTTTATTGTTTTTATCTATCAAGAAACTCAACTACAACGTAACAGACAGACGTAAATTAAAACAAACGAAAATAAAGAAATACTGAATAAAAATAATACTGTTATTCGACAGACAACAGCTGACACAGTGAATTGTAATACAACAGACGTACAAAGCAGTCAGTAAGGAACGCCAAGGAATTGCGAGTTGGAAATCCAGTCAGATTGCTACAAAACGCCAACAGAACAAGCAGACGCATACAAACACACAGAATGTGAAAAGAAAAAAAAAAAGAAAAGAAAAAAAAAAGGAAGTCGACAAGGACGACAGCGGGCAGCAAAAAAAACCGTCTAGGCCAACAGACAATACAGGTTTCACACAACGAAGCCTTCGACTAATAAGAGAGGCACACCGCACCGATAAATTTGTATTTTTTTTTTATTATTAAACACTGTCCAACTCTTATACATTACATTAACAGTAATTTCCCACAAATAACATATTTTTCGGTTCCATAGTTTTCGTACAAGAGCATGGCAAAGTAGCGATTTGACTATTTTCACTCAAATGAAATAATTCACAGTGAAACAACGTGTAATGGGCTATACAACCAAATATTTGTAAATGCACAACGTAAAATTTGGAAGCTTTAAAAAAATCGCAAAAATACAGAAAAAAATTGCAAATTCACCAATTTTTTTTAACGCAACTGTGAGTTTTTATAAAATTTTATTACATAGCTCATTGCATGTTACTTCACTGTTAAATTATTTCGTTTACGTAAGTCAACTGGTTTTCACTATTTGCATGGCAGCGTAACATGCAAATTTTGACTTTGACGCACCATTAAGAGAAAACTACGTGAACTAAAATTGTTTCGTAAGAGGAAACTGTACTCACAAGTATAGTCTACAAAACTAACACTATTTTGTAACAATGTAAAATGTTGGATTCAAACGCACTTGAATACCCTTAAAGGCCGGGACTACGATTACTACGCGAATCACGTAATATATTACGTTACGTAAAAGCGCAATTCCTTAATTTGCATGTTTCAAGGCAACCTATTATATTAATTTCACGTAATCTTACACGTACGTTGACGTAACGAAAAGCTTGACAAGGTCAAGGCTTTAAGAGTTCGTGGTATCATTCACCGCTAAAAGCATCAGTTCAAAATTGTAGGTTTCTCGGAGCCAATTTACAAAAATTAAAAGAGTAGCAATCCCAGACAATAGTATTTGCCAAATTTCTGAGCAAAATTCTTTCTCCTGTAACGTATTTCCGAAGAACAATCTCTGATGCCGAAATCTCGTGCATTTGATTGCGGCGCAAGAGATCACTCTTAGCAAATGCTTCATACTGGATAAATGTTTGTTCATAACGTTGGCAAATATCATTATCTAGGATTGCTGTGTTGTAGTTTTCATATTGACTTCCAAAAGTATAGATCTCAATTGTAGAACTCAGCACTTATTTATCAACCACTCCTTCTTAAGGGATACGTGGCACGTGGAGTTGTTAACAAATACATTATAATATAACGTATTTCGTTATACCTAGAGGTCTTTCACGTCAATCCCATTTTCATGTGTGTAATCTTGGCCTATATATATATATATATATATATATATATATATATATATATATATATATATATATATATA